>CANDYM010000495.1:0-73705 GCA_947397865.1 Polietes domitor
TGCAATTTTGTTATACCCTACACCACTTCGTGAAATAGGGTATTATAAGTTAGTTTCGCGCCACCTTTAGACCCACCTTTAAGTATACCGATCGGCTTAGAATCACCAGCTGAATCGATTTACCGATGTCTGTCTGTCCGTCCGTCCGTCTGCTGTCCATCTAAGCTTGTTCGCACTCTACAGGTCGCAATTGCTGTCCGATTATCATGAAATTTGGCATGAATTTTGGCCAAGGACGATCGGTATTGAATTTGGAGGAAACCATACAAATGTCGCTCCCGATTTCACTTTTTCCGCCTTAGAAACCACATCTTGTACCCCATTTTCTTTAAATATGGCGCAACATCTTATAATCCAACTAGAAACACCTATGCAGAAATTGGGTAAGATCGGTTCAGATTTAGATATAGCCCCCATACAAATGTCGCTCCCTATTTCACTTTTTCCTCTTTAGAAAACAAATATTGTACCCGCTTTCGTTTAAAATTGGCACAACATCTTATAATCCAACTAGAAACACCTATGCAGAAATTGGGTAATATCGGTTCAGATTTAGATATAGCCCCACACAAATGTCGCTCCCGATTTGAATTTTGCTGCTCTAAAATCCACATTTTGTACCCGTTTTTCTTTAAAATTGGAACAACATCTTATAATCCAACTAAAAAACCTATGATGAAAGAGGGTAAGATCGGTTCAAATTTGATATAGCCCTCATACAAATGTTGCTCCCGAATGTATTTCACCAATAAACATACATGGTGAAATCGGGTCACATCATTACAGGTTTCAATATACCCCCATACAAATGTCTTTTCCGATTTAATATTTTTTGTCAAACACATACATTTACAGGATTCAAAAATCCGTCCCGATTTCACTTTTTTACCGAATTGAATTGTAATGAGAATTGTTTGGGTGATGCCCATATGTCCATACTTTGGTATAACCCAAATGGGGCCCTTTCTGATCTATTACAGCTCTAGAAACTACATCTTACATCGGATCTTCATCAAATTTTGCAGATCATGATAGTTTTTCAACTAGGAATACCTACAGTGAATGAGACCAGTCCCAGATGTTGTTATTGGCCCCCTTTTGAAATGTCGGTCCTATTACTACTGTATAATTTGTATTTGTCTGTCGGATAATTGGATCAATTACCATATTATTAACCATATTCGTTAAATATGACTAAAGATTAATTTATAGTATAATTTATATGAACTACATAAAATTGCTCCCATGAAACACCAGGGTTTAGTAATAAAAGAGAGGTATATACGCAGGTGGTGTAGGGTATTATATAGTCGGCCCCGTCCGACTTTAGCCTTTCCTTACTTGTTTTTTTTTTTATTTATTCAAAAATTCATTTCATTACAAGGCTGTTAATGGTGTTGCTGCAGTTGCTCTCGTCATCACCACCGTTGTTGATGGTGTTGTTGTTAATCTTGCTGCCGTTTGATTTGTCACTCGAAAAAGTTTTTTGCTGCCATTTGCAACAACATTTTAGGGTACGATGATGTGTCAAATTTATATGCAAAATTTGGCAGTTCGTTTTGGTAATCAGCTGATGCCACACGTATTTATTTTCGCTTAAGCAACTTTTTCCCAACAAACGTATAAAAAGTTATTTTTTTTTTAATTAAACTACAATGCCGTCTATGAAAAGGAGAGCAAAGTATTTTGGAAGTAATCCAAGGTTCAAAGGTCCGAGAATTTCTGGTTTTTCTGAATCAAGCAACCGATTCAAGGCACTCGAAGAAGTAGATATGGACACTTCAAGCGATGAAGATGGCGAATGTGTTACACCAAAAGAAAAGTTTCCCCCAATAGTCGTAGATGAAAGCACTAGCTTTACCAGCGTTTTCAAATTAATGGGAAGTCAGTATAAATACCAGAGGATGTCGATTGGAACTAAAATAATCTCTAGTTCATTGACTTTATATGAAGAGGCTGCCAAGAAACTCGCACTAGTCGGCTACAAATTTTACACACACCAGATTAAAAACAATAAAATGTTCAAACTTGTGCTATTTGGTCTGCCTAAACTAGATATTAAAATAATAAAGGACGAATTCAAGGAAACGCACAATATTGTGCCTATTTGCGTCAAAGAAATAAGCACCAAACGCTCCAGTATCGATGATGCCATATACATGATTGAATTCGACAGACAACAGGTATCAAAAACTGAAATTCGTAAAATAAGATACTTTTACGGAATAGTAGTGAAGTGGAGAAACCCTATTAAAGGCGCCAAAGGTCCCACGCAATGCACTAAATGTGCAATGTTTGGCCATGGATCTAGGAACTGTCACCGCTCTGCTGTCTGCCCTGCCTGTGCCGGTAACCATGATATCTCTGTTTGTACTCTGAACAAAACCCAACATGAAGGCCCTGTAGTGTACAAATGTTTTAATTGTGTTAAAAAGAAGCTACATAATGTCAACCACAAAGCGGATGATCCCAGATGCCCATGTCGACAAGACTATCTTGAGATGCGTAACAGAATAACTTCTGCGACAACTTTACGCCACCAAAGAACAATTAATGATCATGAATTGCAGTTTGCTTCAGATGACGTTTCACGAGGTATTTATAAAAACAACATAGGTATGTCTAAAACACATGTTCGCACATCTGACGAAACAACAGCTGGCACATCTAGATCATATGTCCGAGTAACTGACCGTCACAAAGCCCGATCAGCTGATGACTCAGCAGCTGGTACTTCCATGCGATCAGCTGACAATCGTAAACTGTCATACGCTAATGCTATCAATTATAACAGTCAAGCAGATGTTGTCGACGATTTATCGAACGATAAGCTACTAGATATCTATTTCGAAGCAATCGATGCTCTACAGCAGTGCAGAAATAAATACGACAAATTGAGAGTTTTAGGAATGATGTTAAGACATGCTTTATAATTCTTTCGATATAAGTGATATTCATGTTATGCACTGGAACTGTCAAGGCATAACGACAAGCTCTGCTATTGCGCAACTTGAACAATTTGTTAGAAACAAAAAGATAGATATAATTCTTCTAAATGAAACCTTTCTCAAGCCACACCACAAATTTAAGATAGGTGGTTTTAAAATACACAGAAGAGATCGACGATCTCATGGAGGTGGCGTGCTAATTGCAATCAAAGATTCCATCAATCATAAGCTTTTGCAATTCGATAAAACATTTGATACTGAAAACCTTTCAGTATCCGTTATAATAAATAGACAAACTGTGATCCTGACATCAGCGTACACGCCGCATTATACATCCAAATTTAGATATGATATAAAACTGCTGACGGATAAAACAAACGATTTTTTCATTTTTGGTGATTTTAATGCCCTCCATACAAGTTGGAACTGTATAAGCGATAACCCCGCAGGAAAGGTATTATATAATCAACAAAATCAATCCAGTTTTTATGTATATCATCCTCCAAATTCTACTCGATTCAGTCAAAACTTTATTCCTTCCCCTGCTTCAACGGTTGATCTACTGCTTTCAAATTCTTCTTTATCAATTTCGAATATGGAAACACATCCCAACTCACTTATATCTGATCATGTACCAGTTACATGCCATATCTACGGGTCAGTTCAATGCATAACTAAGAATTTTCCTCTGTACCATCTAGCTGATTGGAATTCAATAAGGAGATGGGTTGATAGAGAACTTAGTATCCAAAACTTCTCAACCAATTATGTTGACAATTCTTTAGACACCATTATTTCTATTATAAAGGGCGCGAGCGATAAAATACCATCTGGAACAACCAAAAACTTTGAAAGAAAATTATCTTCAATCAGCTTAAGACTAATCAAACAGCGCAAGAAATTCCTTCGCAAATATCAACGATGTGCAGACTTATACCGTAGAAATATACTTTCAAATATATTAAAGCAGCTCAACAGACTAATTGATTATAATCTTGATAGAGACAGAAATGCCAATTGGTCGCAGTTCATATCCAAACTTCCTACAGGTAGCAAAAAGTATTGGAAAATTGTCTTTAAAGGAAAATATACCAACATTCCAAGTTTGACCGTGAATGGCGTCGATGTTTCCACTTGTACAAGCAAAGCAGATGCTATAGCAGACGTTTTCGAAAAAGCTCATAATATTACCCTTAACACTCAGTCTTCGATGGATCTAAAAGTTAAGAAAGTAGTCAGGAATTTGGAATGCTCCAGTATCGGATCCTTGGAACCAGGAATCCTAACAAGTGCATGTGAACTCGCAAAAATTTCGTACCGTTTTAAAAATAATAAAGCCCCAGGGTTTGACAACATCCACAATATGGTTCTTAAAAATATGTCGTATGATTTCTTCAATGCCCTTGCAAATATATTCAACGCCTACATTACAAAAGGAATATTTCCAGACGTTTTTAAAAAGGCAAAAGTTATTCCTGTACCTAAGAATGGCAAGGACCCCAAACTCCCAAGCAGCTACAGGCCGATTAGTTTACTAAGCGCTCTGGACAAACTATTTGAAAAAGTAATATATAATCGATTAATGGTATATACAGAAAATCGCAACATAATACACAGTAAGCAATTCGGATTTCGAAAGGAACATTCGACGGTACATCAGATTAAAAGAGTCATCAATATTATAGAAAATAACAAATCACTTAGACGAAGCACCGGTGTTGTACTGCTTGATATAGAGAAGGCCTTCGACTCAATCTGGCATGATGGTGTGGTCTATAAACTTAACAAATTAGGATACCCAGTTTATATCCAAAAACTAATTCACAATTTCTTAAATAATAGATCATTTGTTGTAAGTGTCGAAAACACCTTATCAACATCCAGAAGTATTCCAGCGGGACTCCCTCAAGGATCTGTGTTATCCCCAGTTCTATATTCGATCTACACTTCTGATATTTCTATCAAAAGAAACCATGATGCGGCTTTTTACGCAGATGACAGTGCAATTTTATGCAGCGGCAAACTCTCTAATGCGATAATCAAACAATTGGCTGGATCTCTTAAACACACAGAGAAATATTTCAACAAGTGGAAAATTAAAATCAACCAGGAAAAAACTCAAGCAATCATCTTTCCTTTCAATAAATCCCCAAAACGTGTTCCAAATATTCCACTTGAACTTCACGGAAATACCATAGAAGTAAAAAAATCTATTAAGTACTTGGGAGTAACTTTAGATTCCAAACTGACGTTTGGTGAACACGTTAACAATGTACGCGATAAAGCCATTAGATGTGGAAGAGCTATATTTCCGATTCTTAATAGAAGATCAAAACTTAATTTAAAGAATAAAATTATGTTGTACAGAATGTGCATCCGTCCAATTATGACATATGCTTGCCAAGCATGGTACAGAAAAACCGCAGCATGCCACATTAAAAGACTACAGATTATTCAAAATAAGAACTTAAAAATAATACATAATCTTAGGTGGAGACATTCCACACATCATCTACATAGCCATTATGACCACGAAACTATTAACATGATAATGCGTAATCTGACACTGTCATTCGATGAACAATGCAGAATGTCTAACTTTAACATCATAAGAAATTTACTTTAAAATTTATGTATTACTTCTTTTTAAAATAAAGGTAGTTTATGCATATTTTTTTACAAATTTCTTTAACATATCTGTGTCTCTCAAAGGTTTTTCATACCTATTTTTTTCTCCTTAAACTGTGATATTATTTTGTACACATAAGGCCTAGCCAATCTGATCTCAATTGTTGTAATACGTATATTGTAAAATCTCATAAAATGTATATAAATCAAAATTACCATGAATAAAGGATAACTATTTTATAAAAAAAAAAAAAAAAAAAAAATTTATATGCAAAATTTATTAAGATTTAAAAGTATTTCCATGTGAAGATGTCAGAGCGTTACTGTGCTGCATCGTAGTGTGAGTGTTGTGATGCTGGCTGTATAGATATTTGTTTGTATGTGTGTCTATTTAGGCCGTTTTCCTCACAAATTCGTAGTGGCAACAGATTCCCAACAATACACGAACAGAATGCCGCCGATTTTGCTGTTGCCACTGTTGCTTCGTACGTGGCTGGAGTGGTGAATTGGTGTCGTTGGGGGGAATCTGTGACTACGTAAGGTTCAAACTTAAAGTTGCAAATGTATGTCTATATGACTGTATATATCGATGTCCAAGTGGATTTTGTAGGTATATGTACGTTTCTTTGTGCCATATTTAAAACATTTGAAATACTTTAACGGTCGTTGGTTTAGAAACATACTTTTTGCTGTTGTACACTTCGTGGCTCGGAAAATGAACCGTGTGCCATTATTGATAATATAATTTGCCAATTACAATTACAGACAAGGAAAATTTAAACATTTAATTTATAAAAATCATTTTAATAGATTAAAATAAATAAATAACATTTTAGTAGATTACTTTCTTTTTTAAACAGCCTATTCAGGTCGCGCAATATTTGTTTCTTTCCCAAATGCAAGTGCAAAAATACAAATTTGATTAACCAGAAACATTTTTTACATACGAAGGATCGAATGAAAAAAGGAAGTAAGGAAAACAACAGTGGAATAATTTAAGCTAACTACCTGTACTAATTTCCTTTGTACCAATCCTTTGAACTTATTTCCACTAATGTCCTCTAATCATTAAAAAAATTATATGTTGTTATTGTAGTTCTACATTCACCACTTCAGATAATTATTAATTTTGATTGAATTAAAATGTAAAAAAAAAAAGTTGTCTTCCATTTTTATTTTCCAGGTGAAAATTTGGCGATGTCATCTAGGTTTCTTCCGGATGATAATCTGTAGCATCGCCGATTTATCATCCAGAAGTATTGTTTTCACATTGCCTTGTGGCATCGCCCTGGCCGCACACACTTGAAGTTATTTCAGCAATACGAATGTGATGGCTTCCGCAAAATTATTTTTCTTCTACCCTATAGGATTTCGAATAATTTTCTTATTAGTTTGCTTGTTCGTTTAATGTGTTTATGTGCTAAGTTGTTTTTGTAGTTGGTGGTGTGTTTTTTTGTTTGTAGGGCATATTTTTAGCATTGTTGTTGTAGAGTACGTAAAAAAGTTCGAAATATGTTTTGGAGAAAAAAAGTGTACCAGAAAGCAAAAGGAAATTGAAAATGTTTGTCACACCGTAGTACTCCCCCACCCAGTAACTTGGCTCCATCTGTGCCTCATTTAAAGTTGTTAGGCAGCCAAACTTTTGGTAACGTTTCAAATACAAACGAAAAGCGACACCAACGTCTTTGTAGTTGGAGGCTCTTTCGCAAATAACCTCCTAGAAATTATGGATTATTTGATTTTTTGTTTGTTTGAAGTGAATATCAGGTGGATGAGAAATCTTTTAAATGGACGCGACATTGTTTAGTCTCAAGACACTTGGAAGGTAGTCACAGATGAGGCAAGTGTCACATTTATTGTAAGCAGAAGGTACGAGATGTAAAGTGTATTGTTGCACTACGACATGTTACATAAACACTACATAGACTTGAATTATCAAAATAATTCTTAAATTTCACAGATATTTTCAACAAAATTTTAAATACTATAAATATTAGAGGGTACGATTTCGCCCATATCATATCAAATCTACTTTTCTTTTCCCGTTGGTCTTTCACTCGAAAAATGAATTTGAAAGCAATATTGCATATGAAAACATGGACCAATATGTTTTACTTTCTGTAGAGCTTGTCCTAGAAATTGAAGTTGTATCTGTGGTATTTCAAAATGTGGTCTAGTTTTGGGACGAACTAAGTTAAAAATTCTACCTCTGAAGTATAAAAATATCTATTATGAAACAATGATTTGTGTACTATACTTCTACATACGTAGCATCTACATTAGGGTGGGATAGTACACAACTTTTCGATTTCGATATGCTAGAAACCCTAATTTTGCGAGGATCGGAAAAAATTCATTGGCCAAAAATGGGGTTGGTGTAACTCTAAGGAGGTGCTCATCCGGGTTAGAGTTGAGTGAAAAGGGGTAAAAATACACAAAAGGCCCCATAACTGCCTCGGGGTCGCTCCCAGAGGGGTTATATGTAAGGCCGACCCCCATTGACTTTCCCTTCCAAACATTTTTTTCGAACACACATATCCCCCATTCCCACTACTTAAGGGGCTCATATACAAAAATTTTTATTTTTTATAAAAAATAAAGGCCCAAAACGTCCCCCGCATCACCCATAGCGGGAGACATGTAAAACTGGCCCTCAATGATCTTCTCCAAACTTTCATGTTCCCTATATCCACTTCTTAAGGATGTCCCCCATAAAAAAACTACATTTTTATAAAATTTTCCCCAACCGCAAATTTTTTAGCCCCTATATTTTCCCAGAACATACCTACCTGCAACCTTTAAGGTGGCCCCCATACATTTATATATAAAATTTGCTCCCACCAGTCTAAGGGAGTCAAATGTACAAAAATGTTTCAACACTGCATATTGTTATATTCATCTATGCAACGCCTTTTTCGGCAGCGTCGTTGACAAGATGATCTGTAGGATAGCGGCGGCATTGGCAACAAACAAGCACGATCGACTAGAAAATGTTGTTGGCTTTGAGGCGTAAAAAGAATTAAAATGACGTGAAACTGGTGCATAATGAACTCAGGAAGAGTGATTTGAGTCATTACGTCACATAAGACAGGAACATTTTTCGCACGCTTCGGATTATCAACAGATTTCATTGCTGCCGATCAAAAAATCTGGGAATATCACGAAGACGCTAGAAATATTGCGTAAATTACATCTTGTCAACGACGGTGCGGAAGGAGACCTTGAATTAACAGACGACTATGACAATGTTTTGTACATTTAAAACCCCTTGAACGATGGGAGCAAGTTTTATAAATATGTTGCTTTAGTATGAGAGCCCCATTAAGCATTATAAAAAGTCTATCAACTTTAAGAGGGAAAATAATGAGGATCAGTCTTACACGTAAGGAAAGGCTAAAGTCGGACGGAGCCGACTATATGATACACTCCAACTTCTATCCCATTACAATTCAAATCGGTAAAACAGTGAAATCGGGAAGGATTTTTGTATCCTGTAAAAGTATGTGTTTGACAAAAATGTTAAATATATAAGGATATATTTGTTTATAGGTGAAATATAAGATGTAAAGTTTGGCCAAAATCGGTTAAACATTTTGGAGCAACATTTGTATATATAAATAAATTTATATTTAAATCTGAACCGATCTTACCCACTTTCAGCATAGATGTTTTTATTTGGATTATAAGATGTTGTGCCAAATTTAGAGAAAATCGGGTATAATATGTGGTTTCTGGAGCGGAAAAAGACAAATCGGGATCGACATTTGTATGGGGGCTATATCTAAATCTGAACCGATCTTAACCACTTTCGCTATAGGTGTTTTAGTTGGATTATAAGATGTTAAACCAAAATTTGAAGAAAATCGGGTACAAAATGTGGTTTCTAGAGCGGAAAAAGTCAAATTGGGAGAGACATTTGTATGGAGGCTATATCTAAATTTGAACCGATTTGCCTCACATTAAATAGCGTTCGTCCTTGATCCACAAAACTTAAGTGTGCCAATTTTTGCTAAGATCGGACTATAATTGCGACCTGTAGTTTGATTACAACAATAGATGGACAGACGGAAATTCTATACGAATTTCTAAATTTCCCATACAACACTATCCCACCCCTAATGTTTGCTCATGAATGGATTTAACTATTAACAAGTAAGAAGGCGTTAAGTTCGGCCGGGCCGAATCTTATATACCCTCCACCCCGGAGTGTATTCCACAGTATTACCAGCAGACTAAAGGATGTCGACTTCACATAGAAGCACAGTACCATATTACGAAAATTGTGATATTTTTATGCACATTACTATATTTGATTACTATTTCAAACTATAATCTATACTTATGCGCACTGTTTAAAATCGACTACTATATATAAATAAAATGCTGAAATTGTGAAAGTGAACATGACTAAATATTAGGCGATTGTCAGTCGCCATTAGAAAGAAGCATTTTCAGATACAGACAAAGTGAAAAGAAAAGTATAAATTTTAAAGATATCCCCATTCACCCCATTCTCCGCCCAAATGTACAAATTTCGAAAAAACCCTTTTTCGAGTCTTCATAGTCAGAATGTATACACCGAATTTCATAATTTCAACTTCAGCGGTTTGGTAGGTCCCATTTTTATCCCTCTTTTTAATTATATCCCTTAAAAGTACAAATTTCGAAAAATCCCTCTATTTTACGTGTCCATGCAATTAGAGGGATGTACACACCGAATTTGATGATTCTAGCTGTTGTCGTATCATTGGTACCATATTTTATCTCTTTTTGTCCCATTTCGCCCGCTAAAACTTTTATTTTCTTTGTGGTGCTTCCAAGCTACAAGAGGAATGCCCGCAACAAATTTTAACTGTATGAAAATAAGAAATTTAATTAATAAGCCAAGCTACCAATATTTGTATACTATATATAATGGATATAATACTTCAATTCATAAAGTAAATATAAGGGAGCAATCATAAATACCCTAAATATTGGGTGACAGAGAGAGTTTTTTCAGCTACAGTCGTTTGGTTGGTTGTATTTCCATCCTATTTTAATTTCAAAAGTATAAATTTTGAAAATACCTTATCTCTCACGTACGCAGTATAAGACAACTTCATGATTATACCATTTTTTGTCGTAAAAGCAACAAACGAATTTGGGAAAAATATTTTACGTGGCTATGCAGTCAGAGGAATGTACACACCGAATTCCATGATTCTATCAGCGGTCATTTTGTTGGTACCATTTTTATCCCCTTTTTCCAATTTTGCCCCCTCAAGAGTACGACTATCTAAAATCTCTTTATTTTACGTATCTACACAATTGGAGGGATGTACACACTGAATTTCATCATTTTCATCATAGCTGTATTCGTTTAGTTGTTACTATTTTTATCCCCTGTAGCCATTGTATCCCTTGAAAGTACGAATTTGGAAAAAACGTTTTATTTTTCGTATCTACGCAGTCAGAGGAATGTATACTCCGAATTTCATGATTCTAGCTGCTGTCATTTGGTAGGTACTATTTTTATCCCCTTTTTCCATTTGAACCCCAAAAAGTACGAATTTTGGAAAGTTCTTTTATTTTACGTGTCTACGCAATCAAAGGAATGTATATATGGAATTTCACTATTCTAGGTGCAGCCGTTAGGTTGGTACTATTTTTATCCCTTTTGCCCCATTTAACCCCTTTAAAGTACGAATTTAGAAAAAATACTTTTATATTATTTATCTACTCTATTAGAGGAATGTACACGCCAAATTTCGTGTTTCTATCTGTTGTCGTTTGAAAGGTACCATTTTTATCCCTTTTTGTCCCATTTCGCCCCCTACAAATAAAAATCACTATATGGTGGCCTTTTATACTATAAAGGGAATGTGCATTGTGAATATCAATTAAATACAAGCTAATATGTTCAAAAAAACATGCTGAAATACTCAAAATATTAGGGGTATTTTCAGTCCTTGTGAGTGAAAAATTTTTCCCTCTGGGCCGATTTCGTCCACTTTCAATCCCAACCGATCTACAACCATAAGACACATTTAGGAAAAATTTGAACCTCCTAGCTCATTTCGTTCGGCCGCTATCGTGCTTTCAACAGACAGACAGACAGACAGACAGACAGACAGACAGACAGACAGACAGACAGACGGACAGACGGACAGACGGACATGGCTATATCGTCTTAGAATTTTACCACGACCCAGAATATATATACTTTATGGGGTCTCCGATGAATATTTCAAGGTGTTACAAACGGAATGACAAAGTGAATATACCCCCATCCTGGAGGTGGAGGGTATAAAAAGGTGAACCAGATATTGATTAAATTTAGATTTGAACACGCAGACCAAGCGTGTGTCACCCCTGTGAGAACAAATTGAAGGGCTTGTATTTTAATATATATATAAATATATCAGGTGTGTTTTCAATTGTTTCCCAACATTCATTTATGCTACGAATGTTGTGAATGCATCGTGAACATTATTCAATATGTAAATAAGACCAAAGGTTCATACTCCATGTTTACAAATATTGACTGCAAGGGCTAATACTTTCCTTTTTTATAAATTAAATGTTATCATAGTATCCACTAACATTGGACGTTAACGGACTGATTTTTATACCATGACCTTTATTGTCAATGCTGATTCACAATAATCTACTTTTAATAGAGGCCTGTTTCGTTCCATACATTGTTCCTCTAGGCGATTTATCCTTTAGTATATATTATTTATTTATTTCACAATGTTGATAATCAATGCTCAAACCAGTAAGCATCTTCAGTAACTTTAGCTTACCTCTATCAAAATCCAAATAAATCCAATTAAAATGTTATTGAAATCTTACCTGTAATTAGAGAGAAAAACATAAACTAGTCAGTAATGCAATATAATAGAGAAAGTAAAAAATATAAGGGGAATAAAATTAAGTAAAACCGTTTGTAAAACCTTGAAATATCGACCTGAGACCCTATAAAGTATATATATTCTTGATCGTTATAAAATTCTGAGATTATTTAGCTATGTCTGTCCGTCTGTCTTAACCGAAAAGAGCCAGGACGTCCAAATTTTTTTATAAATGCGTCTTATAGTCGTAGATCGGTTGGGATTGAAACTGGGCGAAATCGACCCAAAGGGAAAATTTTTCCCTCACAAGGTCTAAAACTACCCATAATAGCCCCTAATATTTTAGAGTATTTAAGCATATTTTTATACCCTCCACCTCCAGGATGGGGGTATATTCACTTTGTCATTCCGTTTGTAACACCTCGAAATATTCATCGGAGACCCCATAAAGTATATATATTCTGGGTCGTGGTAAAATTCTAAGACGATATAGCCATGTCCGTCTGTCTGTTGAAAGCACGATAGCGGCCGAACGAAATGAGCTAGGAGGTTCAAATTTTTCCTAAATGTGTCTTATGGTTGTAGATCGGTTGGGATTGAAAGTGGACGAAATCGGCCCAGAGGGAAAAATTTTTCCCTCACAAGGACTGAAAATACCTCTAATATTTTGTGTATTTCAGCATGTTTTTTGAACATATTAGCTTGTATTTACTTGATATTCGCAATGCGCCATCCCTTTATAGCATAAAAGGCCACCATAGAGTGATTTTTATTTGTAGGGGGCGAAATGGGACAAAATGGGACAAAAAGGGATAAAAATGGTACCTTTCAAACGACAACAGATAGAAACACGAAATTTGGCGTGTACATTCCTCTAATAGAGTAGATAAATAATATAAAACTATTTCGTCTAAATTCGTACTTTAAAGGGGTTAAATGGGGCAAAAGGGATAAAAATAGTACCAACATAACGGCTGCACCTAGAATAGTGAAATTCGATATATACATTCCTCTGATTGCGTAGACACGTAAAATAAAAGAACTTTCCAAAATTCGTACTTTTTGGGGTTCAAATGGAAAAAGGGGATAAAAATAGTACCTACCAAATGACAACAGCTAGAATTATGAAATTCGGTGTGTACATCCCTCTAATTGCATAGACACGTAAAATAGAGGGCTTTTCGAAATTTGTAATTTTAAGGGATATAATTAAAAAGAGGGATAAAAATGGGACCTACCAAACCGCTGAAGTTGAAATCATGAAATACATTCTGACTATGAAGACTTGAAAAAGGGTTTTTTTCGAAATTTGTACATTTGGGTGGAGAATGGGGTGAATGGGGATATCTTTAAAAGTCGACATCCTTTAATCTGCTGGTAATACTGTGGAATGCACTCCGTGGTGGAGGGTATATAAGATTCGGCCCGGCCGAACTTAACGCCTTCTTACTTGTTTTAATATGTCAGCTTGTACTTGATATTGGGTATGCGTATTTCCCCTATAACAAAAACGTATTTTGTTTCGTAGGCAAAACGGTACATAATATTAAGCAGATACATAATATTAAAATATTTTTTCCAAATTCTTACTTTTAAGGGGTAAAATGGGAATAGAGGGATAAAAAAGGTACCAACCAAACGGCTGCACCTAAAATAATGAAATTCGGTGTATATATTCCTCTGATTGCGTAGACAAGTAAAATAAACGGATTTTTCGAAATTTGTACTTTTTGGTGGTAAAATGGAAAAAGGGGATACAAATAGTACCAACCAAATGACCGCAGCTAGAGTCATTCCTCTGACTGAGTAGACACAAAAAAAACATTTTTTTCCAAATTAGTACTTTTAAGGGATATAATTGGAACAGAGGGATAAAAATGGTACCAACTAAACGGCTACACCTAGAATGGTGAAATTCGGTGTGTATATCCCTCTAATTGCGTAGACACATAAAATAATGAGAAAAACCAGTAAGGAAAGGCTAAAGTCGGGCGGGGCCGACTCTATGATACACTCCACTTTCAATCCGAATACAATTCAATTCGGTGAAAAAGTGAAAACGGCTAGGTTTTTTGTATCCTGTAAATATATGTGTTTGACAAAAAATTGTATATCGGAAAGGACATTTGTATGAGGATATATTGAAACCTGGAACGAAATAGGTGAAATATAAAATGTATAGTTTGGCCAAAATCGGTTAAACTTATGGGAGCAACATTTGAATTTGGGCTATATTTAAATCTGAACCGATCTTACCCACTTTCACCATAGTTTTGTTTAGTTAGATTATAAGATGGTGTGCGAAATTTAAAGACAATCGAGCACAATATGTGGCTTTTAAAGCGGCAAAGGTCAAATCGGGAGCGACATTTATATGGGGGCTATATATAAATCTGAACCGATCTGACCGATATTCACCATGGGTGTTTCTAGTGGAAATATAAGATGTTTTAAAAAATCTGAAGACAATCTGATACATTATGTGGTCTCTAGAGCGGAAAAAGTCAAATCGGGAGAGAAATTTGTATGGGAGCTATATATAAATCTGAACCGATCTAACACATTTTTACCACAGGTGTTTCTAGTTACAATATAAGATGTTTTGCCAATTTTAAAGAAAATCTGTTGTAATATGTGGTATCTAGAGAGAAAAGAGTCAAATCGGGAGTGAAATTTGTATGGGGGCTAAATCTAAATCTGAACCGATCTGTCCGATATTTACCATGGGAGTTTCTAGTGGGAATATAAGATGGTTTACCAAATCTGAAGACAATCTGATACAATATGTGGTTTCTAGAGCGGAAAAAGCCAAATCGGAAGCGAAATTTGTATGGGAGCTATATATAAATCTGAACCGATCTGTTCGATATTCACCATGGGAGTTTCTAGTGGGAATATAAGATGTTTTACCAAATATGAAGACAATCTGATACAATATGTGGTTTCTAGAGCGGAAAAAGTCAAATCGGGAGCGATATTTGTATGGGAGCTATATATAAATCTGAACCGATCTGACCGATATTCACCATGGGTGTTTCTAGTGGAAATATAAGATGTTTTACCAAATCTGAAGACAATCTGATACATTATGTGGTCTCTAGAGCGGAAAAAGTCAAATCGGGAGAGAAATTTGTATGGGAGCTATATATAAATCTGAACCGATCTAACACATTTTTACCACAGGTGTTTCTAGTTACAATATAAGATGTTTTCCCGATTTTAAAGAAAATCTGTTGTAATATGTTGTATCTAGAGTGAAAAGAGTCAAATCGGGAGTGAAATTCGTATGGGGGCTATATCTAAATCTGAACCGATTTTCTTCAAATTAAATAGCGTTCGTCCTTATCCCGAAAAACATCGTTGTGCAAAGTTTCATTTGGTTCTGTCTACAATTGCGACCTGTATCGTGATTACAAGAATAGATGGACGGACGGACGGACAGACAGACGGACATTGCTAAATCGACTCAGAAAGTGATTCTAAGACGATCGGTATAATTAACAATGGGTCTATCTCGTTTCCTTTTGGGTGTTACAAACAAATGCACAAAGACATAATACTCTCGTGGAGTGTATAAAAATATTCAGAGAAATGCACGTGCATAACGGTGCTTTCTCTCATTTGCCGGATGTTCGTTTGGTGTTCTTTTAAAAGGACGGTGGCGCCAAGTGGGTTAAAATTGGCACAGCATTTTATAATCGAACAAAAAAAACCTATGCTGAAAGTGGGTAAGATCGATTCAGATTTAGATATAGCCCCCATATAAATGTCGCTCCCGATTTGACTTTTTCTGTTCTAAAATCCACATATTGTACCCGTTTTTCTTTAAAATTGGCACAACATCTTATAATCCAACCTATGGTGAAAGTGGGTAAGATCGGTTTAACGACTTAATGACTACAAAAAGTTACTAATAAAAGCTTTTTATACACTCCGCGAGAGTATTATGTCTTTGTGCATTTGTTTGTAACACCCAAAAGGAAGCGAGTTAGACCCATAGTTTATTATACAGATCGGCTTAGAATCACTTTCTGAGTAGATTTAGCAATGTCCGTCTGTCTGTCTGTCTGTCTGTCTGTCCGTCTGTCCATCTATTGTTGTAATCAAATTACAGGTCGCAATTATAGTCCGATCTTAACAAAAATTGGCACAAGTAAGTTTTGTGGATCAAGGACGAACGCTATTTAATTTGAAGCAAATCGTTTCAGATTTAGATATAGCCCCCATACAAATGTCGCTCCCGATTTGACTTTTTCCGCTCTAGAAACCACATATTTTACTCAATTTGCTTCAAATTTGGCGCAGTACCATATAATTGAGCTGGAAATAGCTATGGTGAAAATCGGTCAGATCGGTTCAGATTTATATATAGCCTCCATACAAATGTCGCTCCCGATTTGACTTTTTCCGCTCTAGAAACCACACATTTCACTCGATTTGCTTCAAATTTGGCACAGTACCCTATAATTTAACTGGAAACAGCTATGGTGAAAATCGGTCAGATCGGTTCAGATTTAGATATAGCGCCCATACAAAAGTCGCTCCCGATTTGACTTTTTCCGCTCTATAAAGCACATATAGTAATCGATTTTCTTCAAAGTTGGCTTAACACCTTAAAATCTAACTAGAAATACCTGTGGCGAAAGCGCGTTAGATCGGTTCAGATTTAGATATAGCCCCCATACAAATGTCGCTCCCGATTTGACTTTTTCCGCTCTATAAAGCACATATAGTAACCGATTTTCTTCAAAGTTGGCTTAACACCTTACAATCTAACTAGAAATACCTGTGGCGAAAGCGGGTTAGATCGGTTCAGATTTAGTTATAGCACCCATACAAATGTCGCTCCCGACTTGACTTTTTCCGCTCTAGAAACCACATATTGTACCCGATTTTCTTTAAAATTAGCACAACATCTTATAATCCAACTAAAACACCTATGGTGAAAGTGGGTGAGATCGGTTCAGATTTAGATATATTTTTTATATATATACAATTGTTCCTCCCAAATGTTTAACCGATTTTGGCCAAACTTTACATATTATATTTCACCTATAAACATACATGGTGAAAGCGGGTCACATCGTTCCATGTTTCAATATACCCCCGTGCAGATGTCCTTTCCTATTTAACATTTTTTGTCAAACACATAAATTTACAGGGTACAAAAATCCGTCCCGATTTCACTTTTTTACAGAATTGAATTGTAATAGGATAGAAAGTGGAGTGTATCATATAGTCGGCTCCGTCCGACTTTAGCCTTTCCTTACTTGTTGTTTATACAATTTTTAAAAGTTAACAATAGTTATTTTTGGCAGCAAGAGCACATCAAAAATGTTTGAGAAAGTTCAAAAGCGTTGTGTCGTTTTGAAATACAATATTTTTTTTAATTAAACAAAATAATTTATAATTAAAATCTATTTTAAATAGTCAAAAGAGGAATCAAGCGCTTCAGGTGAGAGATGATTGATATTTATAATTATTTTGGTCCATACGTCATTTAGGGTATGCCAATTTTCATTTTTGTATCTTACCACGACGATCTTTCCATTTTTCCAGTGACGAGATAGGCTACAGATAGATAAGATGGGCTATTTCAAGGCAAGGCAAATATATATTATATAGCCAGAAGGAAAAACACATTCATGGAACAGATCAGGATGTAAGCGGTAGATAAGGTAGATTGATAGAAGCATGTATTCTAACCACACATTGACAAAACAAAAATAAGGAAAGGCTAAAGTCGGGCGGGGCCGACTCTATGATACACTCCACTTTCAATCCGAATACAATTCAATTCGGTGAAAAAGTGAAAACGGGAAGGTTTTTTGTATCCTGTAAATGTGTGTGTTTGACAAAAATTTTTATATCGGAAAGGACATTTGTATGAGGATATATTGAAACCTGGTACGAAATAGGTGAAATATAAAATATGTAGTTTGGCCAAAATCGGTTAAACTTATGGGAGCAACATTTGAATTTGGGCTATATTTAAATCTGAACCGATCTTACCCACTTTCACTATAGTTTTGTTTAGTTAGATTATAAGATGTTGTGCGAAATTTAAAGAAAATCGAGCACAATATGTGGCTTTTAAAGCGGCAAAGGTCAAATCGGGAGCGACATTTGTATGGGGGCTATATCTAAATCTGAACCGATCTTACCCAATTTCTGATTAGTGTTTCTAGTTGGATTATAAGATGTTGTCCCAAATTTAAAGAAAATCGGGTACAATATATGGTTTTTAGAGCGAAAAATTCAAATCGGGAGCGACATTTGTGTGGGGCCTATATCTAAATCTGAACCGATCTAGCCCGCTTTAGCCACAGGTGTTTCTAGATAGATTATAAGATGTTGTGCCAAATTTAAAGAAAATCGATTAGAATATGTGGCATTTAAAGCGGAAAAAGTCAAATCGGGAGCGACATTTATATGGGGGCTATATCTAAATCTGAACCGATCTTACCCAATTTCTGCATAGGTGTTTCTAGTAAGATTATGGGAGCTATATATAAATCTGAACCGATCTGACCGATATTTACCATGGGTGTTTCTAGTGGAAATATAAGATGTTTTACCAAATCTGAAGACAATTTGATACATAATGTGGTTTCTAGAGCGGAAAAAGTCAAATCGGGAGCGAAATTTGTATGGGAGCTATATATAAATCTGAACCGATCTGTCCGATATTCACCATGGGAGTTTCTAGTGGGAATATAAGATGTTTTACCAAATCTGAAGACAATCTGATACAATATGTGGTTTCTAGAGCGTAAAAAGTCAAATCGGGAGCGAAATTTGTATGGGAGCTATATATAAATCTGAAACGATCTGACCGATATTCACCATGGGTGTTTTTAGTGGAAATATAAGATGTTTTACCAAATCTGAAGACAATCTGATACATTATGTGGTATCTAGAGCGGAAAAAGTCAAATCGGGAGAGAAATTTGTATGGGAGCTATATATAAATCTGAACCGATCTAACACATTTTTACCACAGGTGTTTCTATTTACAATATAAGATGTTTTGCCAATTTTAAAGAAAATCTGTTGTAATATGTGGTATCTAGAGTGAAAAGAGTCAAATCGGGAGTGAAATTCGTATGGGGGCTATATCTAAATCTGAACCGATTTTCTTCAAATTAAATAGCGTTCGTCCTTATCCCGAAAAACATCGTTGTGCAAAGTTTCATTTGGTTCTGTCTACAATTGCGACCTGTATCGTGATTACAAGAATAGATGGACGGACGGACGGACGGACGGACGGACGGACGGACGGACGGACAGACAGACAGACGGACATTGCTAAATCGACTCAGAAAGTGATTCTAAGACGATCGGTATAATTAACAATGGGTCTATCTCGTTTCCTTTTGGGTGTTACAAACAAATGCACAAAGACATAATACTCTCGTGGAGTGTATAATAAAAGGGATAAAAATGATACCAACCAAATAGCAGCAGCTAGAATCATGGAATTCGGTGTATACATTCCTTTGACCGCATAGACAAGCAAAATAAAAAAGATTTTTCCAAATTCGTCCTTTTTACTTTTACGGAAAAAATTGGTTTAATCATGAAGTTAGGTTAATTTGCACTATGTACGTCAGATAATGGATTTGGAAAATTTTTAATTTTGGAATTAAAATGGAATGGAAATACAACCAACTGTAGCACCCACTATCTAAAAATATTCATTGTATTTAAGCTTTTTTTGTAGATTGCTGTCTTTTATTTTTAATCGACTTGAAGTATTGTTTTGATATATAGTATAAACGCATTGGTAGCTTTATCTTATATATGATTTGGTTTGGCTATATTAAAAAAATTAAATTTTCTGTAATGTTACTGCACTTCTACGAAAATCTACAGCCTCTGTGGAATGCAAGCCATGGTGGAGGGTATATAAAGTTCGACCCGGCCGAATTTAACGCCGTTTTTACTTGTTTATCCTATATTTTATTGAATTGAATTTTTAGTATTGATTATGCGTGTGTGAGTGGTTTAAATGAACTTGTGTGTTTTCCTGTTTTTACTCTGAGCCACCTGCCTCTGGAAAATCAGAACAATCCATCACAACCGCACCACTTTAGAGCTCAATCCATAAAAATTCATATAAAAACACATATTTTATATTTCCACAACATTTTATCCATAAATAAACCGCTATGGTTCAAAATGAACTGTGAATGTTTTCATATATTTTTACACCTATTTTCGTATATATGTATGTGAGAAATCGCTGCAGATAGAGTCAACACAAACGGACATTTATAAATACGATGATGGTGATGTTGATGCTGATATGGGAATCATATGAAAGGGGAAATGGATGTTGATGGGGAAATAAACTGAAACTCCAAAAAACTCAGGGAAGTGATTCTATTTTTCTTTTAGGTATTGTTGAGTAAAACAAGAATTTGTGAAATTTCCCACTCCACCTGGGAAAACGGGAATGAAAACTTTCATTCTCGGGAGTCCCGCGAAAAATAATTTATTTTATTAATTTATTTATGGTTACTTTACAAACTAAAGTGAAAAAAACATTTCCAAAGTTGGAAATTATTTCCCTATATTTCTTTTCGATATTAAATATTTCAACAAGTGAAAAAAAATATAATAGAATTAAAATTTAGTACATTATACATATATTTCTTCATATACATAAGTACATATGCTTCAATAGCATTTATATGGCCCGTGAAAGTTTCAAATGACTACAAATTTAACAACCCATAGCGTTTTATATGTTTGTATATATTATTGCTGCAATAAAATACGTTCAGTGAAAACTATTCATTGAACTAAGTGCTAAATTGCACCGCACTTTTGTTGGTTTGGACAACAGAGCGTATGATTGATATAAAGATTGAAATTAAAATTGATGAAATGTCACGGCTTAATTGAGCGGCAAAAACTAACACAATTTGCAGCTTAAATCTATAAAATGCAAATGGAATCATATAAACAAGAAAAAAATCATTTTTATTTAAATTTGCAAAACAATAAATGAGAAACAAATATTTAATTGTTCAACATTGGGCAGATTTTATAATGATTCTTTGAACTAACAAAAAATAAATCATTATTTTGTGTTCCATTCTTTATACTGGATATTCTTGTTACAATTTAGTTTGGATAATTTCATTTTCTACGAAAAATTAATTATATTCACAATGCACAATATTTTCTGAACAAATTCCTAATTGATGATTTTGAATTAATAAATAGTTGACGTACAATTTTGTATAATTACTAATTTAATTTAATTGGGTTTTTTACATCATACATAAAATATGAGCATGGTTTACTTTGAATGCGCCTTAAATTATGAAGAATTTACTTAAAAATTCTCAGAATTGATATTAATCATACGCTCCATGTAACAATGAGAAATTCCATTAGTTTAGACACAATTTATGATGACATCTGAGGCATGTTCTTGAAATAAAAGGATCATTTAAAATAAATTTTAAGAGATTGGCATTCTGGCATATACAGAGTAAATAATTGGTCATTTCTTCTGTGCAACATATTTTAATATTTGCAAGTAAAATTGAGACAACTTCGGCTGTTGGATTAGACATAGGAGGACTATACCGCTCGGAAAGGCTCCAGCCGAAAAATTTGTTGTTAGCTACTCCTATATATAAATATTCGATATCTCGTTAACGTCGTGAAGTAATTTTTGTCCAGCTGTCCTATGGCGTTCGTTCATTAGAGACACAGCTTTTTAGGACAGGGGCAGTGGAAGTGCTCAACCGTCTCTCGTTGTTGTTGCAGCTACTGCAGTTACCGTGGAATTGTGTTTTGGTAAATACTGCGATCACTGTTAATACCTCTCTTTTATGTTGGTTAAGAAAGTTTTAGTTTTTTGCGTTTTGCCTGAAAATTTCACTTGATTAGGGAGTAGAGCTGCTTGACTATGCTACATAGTAATTTTTGTTCAAAATTTTACCTTTTGTAATTCCTGAACATAAGGACAATTTACGATTGAAGAATATAAATATGAAAAGTAAAAAAATAATACATATGGAAAGTTCAAGGCTCAAAAACTTTTATTTTAATACTTCTGTGTGGAAATCCATTCGACCGATTTCCACACAGAAGTATTTGTGAAAATATTTGAAACTAATTTGGTCCAAATATTCACAGTGTCTTAAGTTACTCCTTCGACGTGTTGCACTTTTCGCCTGTCCCAAATGATATGCACTCTTCTACCGTGTAGGGTGAGGGTATAATAACGATTACGTCGAAGGCTTCTCTGCTGCTTCATGTGCAGTTGCTCATATAAAAATAAGTACGAATCATACGATCTGTAGAACAGAAAAGTGTCAATCAACATTTATTATTTATTTTTTTTGTTTGCTCTACAACAAAAATGATTAAATATTATATGAGTATTTTTTTGTTTTGTATACAAATTTATTGATATTTAATTTTAGCAAACGCCAGAGAAATGGCGACCCTTTATAGTCAATGAAAACGTGAAAAGTAATCAAATAGATATAATGCAATTCTTCTTTATACCATGACATGCATATTTGAGTATATATTTCCGTTGATTCCGATGTTTTATATTAATAAATATTTAATATTCCCTCCCATATGTGTATGTAAGTGAACATCCACGTGACTACATAAATCAATGTTCAATATGCTGGGATACTGTTTACTACGACACATGGATAAGTGATATTAATTTATTATTTATGGAAAGTCAACAACCACCCTCGCTTTGGAAATGCAGGCATTTTTCAACAAAATAAATATGAAACGGAATGAAAAAGTATATGTGAATAACCCGAAAGTATGTTAACAATTTGTATCTGTGACTTATGACGTTTAACAATATTTCTGATGAATGCGCAAAAAATTGGTCTAGTATTGCCGTTGTATGCATACGTTCATACTGTTTACCTGAAATAATAGCTCGTGTGTGCATGAGGAAATATTGATTTGTTGGACGAATTAAAGTATTAGCAAATGGTAGTTACTTGCTAAAATCATAAAATGTCCGATACTTTAAAAACTAAAATAACGTAGTAAACTTTAGTAAAATGGAAAAACTAGCATATCTGGAGGTGTTATTAACAAATAATTGTTGAATGCTTTAAATTGAAAATCAAAAATGTTGGATGTGTGGTCTTTTACGAAAATGATTTAAAGTATAGAAACTACACTAACACTAATACCTTTGGGCGTAAGCTGTGTCTTATTTATTTAAAAAATAATTTATAGCTCTTAGATAGTAACGAACAACTTCGAATTTAAATTCGATGTTCTGACCAAAATGTTGACCTAGGGTTTCTCCTACTACGACTCTATTGTATAAATCATACGCTTATAGTGACCATAAATTAAATTTTTGAAGTACGAATTTCGAAAAATCGCATTTTATCTGACTATAAGAGAAAGAACACATCAAATTTCATGATCTTAGCTTCAGCCGTGTAGTTTGTATCATTTTTGTCCCCTTTTTCCCTACTTACCATTTAAAAGTAGAAATTTCGAAAACTCACTTCATTTTGAGTTTCTTCGCAGTTCGGTAGATGTACACACCGAATTTGATTATTATAGCTTGAGCCGTGTTGTTAGTACCATATTTATTCCTTTAATCCCATACCACCCCCCAAAAAGTACGAATTATACAAAAATATTTTTTGTCGCGTTCATGCTATAAGAGGAATGTCCGTACCAAGTTTCATGATTCTAGGCCCAGTCGTTTGGTCATTCTTGTCCCTTTCTGAATTTTGAGAATAATTAAACGTTTAGTTTATAGGTTCAAGAATTGTTACCTTTACATGTTACCCTTAATAGAGTTGTGAATTATTCTAATAATTGGGAACAAAGATTTTATCTTCTATTACATTTTTGACGCATGTTTATTGCTTTTGTAATATTTATTCATATTATATCATATTATTGGTTGTTGATTAAAAACAATGGATTTTATAAATTGCTTGAAGTTTTATAATTGGACTGTACGAAAACGAATTTTAGCGTACGTCCCATAGATTATTGTAATAAAGGTTGATTTTTTAGCTATTATCTTTTTGGCAACACTGGTTTAAACAGCTGACGCACGTTTCGTGTTTTGTTTCACTGTCAAACATCTTCAGTTTGGTCTATAATTTAACCATGAATCGTCTTACAAACGAACAACGCTTGCAAATTATTGAATTTTATTATCAAAATGCGTGCTCTGTTAAGAAAGTTCATCGCTCGCTTCCATTTTATGGTTAGTTTAATCGACCCACTGAAGCGGCTATTCGGACTATTGTGACTAAATTTCGCACCAAATTTACATTGTTGGACATTAAACCACCAACACGCTTACGTAGAGTGCGAACTGAAGAAAATATCGCAGCTGTATTGGCCATCAATTATCGATTCGTCGCCGTTCGCAGCAATTGGGCCTCTGTTACTCAAAAACGTGGAAATGCCAAAATTGGACTAAGCGGATGGACCATTTGAGGCGCAGTCGTTGACCTTGACTTTTTGCATGAAATAATCTTCAAACATTAAATTATATGGACCGTACTATCGATTCAAATAAAGATTTCTTGATTTTTTCTGAATTTTATGAGTTTTTTTAACTTTCCTATAGCTTTTAAAAATCACCCTTTACTTAATCTGCTTAACCAGTTATTGTGAGTGTATCACGTTTGTAAAGAGTAGAAGTTACGATTTCCAGTTACAGCACAGAATATCAATAAAATATTCGATTTAAAAAGTGTTAACCGATTTTGATTATTTGCAAATCTACTCACATATGACTGTGTACTGCTTCATAATAAATATGAAATTGTGAACGGCCATATATTGTAGAAATTCATGGAACCACCAACGCCCATTTCATTAAAATACATTACATTACACATTGAAGTCAAAGCTGTCCACTCTGTATTATTTATACCTATCTGATTATAAAACTCTATAATAAACAAATAACTATAATTATAATAAATAAGTAATATATATAATATATATATATATATATATATATATATATATATATATATATATATATATATATATATATATATCTACTACGTGTCTACGCAATCAGAGGAATGTATACCCCGAATTTCACTATTTTAGGTGCACCCGTTTTTTGGTACCATTTTTATCCCTATATTCCCATTTTATCCCTTAAAAGTACGAATTTGGAAAAAAAATTTCATATTATGTATCTACTCAATTAGATGAATGTACACAGCGAATTTCGTGTTTCTAGCTGTTACCATTTGATATGTACCATTTTTATCCCTTTTTGCCCCCCTACGAATAAAAATCGTTTTATGGTGCACGTTTTTGTTATCGGGGGAATGCGCATACCCAATCTCAAGTAAGTAAAAGCACACATATTGAAACAAGTAAGGAAAGGCTAAAGTCGGGCGGGGCTGACTATATAATACCCTACACCACTCCCTGCGTATGTACCTCGCTTTGATTACTCAACCCAGGTATTACATGGGAGCAATTTTATGTAGTTCATATAAATTATACAGTTACTATAAATTCATCTTTAGTCATATTTAACGAATATGGTAAATAATATGGTAATTGATCCAATTATCCAACAGACAAATATAAATTATACAGTAGTAATAGGATGAATCGGACCAACATTTCAAAAGGGGGAAACAAGTAAGGAAAGGCTAAAGTCGGACGGGACCGACTATATAATACCCTACACCACTCCCTGCGTATGTACCTCGCTTTGATTACTAAACCCAGGTATTTCATGGGAGCAATTATATAAATTATATTAATATAATTTATATGCTATAAATTCAACTTTAGTCAAATTTAACGAATATGGTAAATAATATGGTAATTGATCCAATTGTCCGAAAGACAAATACAAATTATACAGTAGTTAACCAAAGTCATACCAAAGTATGGACATTAGAGCGTACCAGGTTACAAGTAAAAAAAAAAAAGTTCGCCGTACACCTTCGAATATGAAGTATTATTGAAAGGTAGTTTCAAAAAAATTTTTTTTATTTTTTTTTATGCCGAACGTAGGGGTCGCGCTTTTACATTTTTCTATATAACTTCTGCATTTATAAACGGATTTTAAAGTGTGATACATCGATGTTTTTGTCCGATTTTTTTGTCTTTGAAGTCATTGAGCTCAAACATGATTCATGATTTTATGCGAGCTTTAATTTTCGATTATTAGAGTGGTACATTAGGGTAGTAGCAACTGAGAAATGATGGGTAAGTACCAGAAGGGGGTGCTTGAGCTCAATGACTTCAAAGACAAAAAAATCGGCCTCGTCGAGACAAAAACATCGATGTATCACACTTTAAAATCCGTTTATAAATACAAGTTATATAGAAAAATGTAAAAGCGCGACCCCTACGTTCGGCATAAAAAAATAAAATTTTTTTTTTTGAAACTACCTTTCAATAATACTTCATATTCGAAGGTGTACGGCGAACTTTTTTTTTGAGGTACGCCCTAATGGGCATCACCCAAACAATTCTCATTGCAATTCAATTCGGTAAAAAATTGAAATCGGGAAGGATTTTTGCATCCTGTAAATGTATGTGTTTGACAAACAATTTTAAATCGGAAAGGACATTTGTACGGGGGTATATTGAAACCTGGAACGATGTGACCCGCTTTCACCATGTCTGTTTATGGGTGAAATATAATATGTAAAATTTGGCCAAAATCGGTTAAACATTCGGGAGCAACATTTGTATGAGGGCTATATCTAAATCTGAACCGATCTTACTCACTTTCACCATAGGTTTTTTAGTTGGATTCTAAGATGTTGTACCAATTTTAAAGAAAAACGGGTACACTATGTGGATTTTAGAGCGGAAAATGTCAAATCGGGAGCGACATTTGTATGGGGGGTATATCTAAATCTGAACCGATCTTACCCAATTTTTGGATAGGTGTTTCTAGTTGGATTATAAGATGTTCTGCAAAATTTATAGAAAATCGGGTACAATATGACGTTTCTAGAGCGTAAAATGTCAAATCGGGAGCGACATTTGTATGGGGGCTATATCTAAATCTGAACCGATCTTGCCCAATTTTTGCATAGGTGTTTCTAGTTGGATTATAAGATGTTCTGCCAATTTTAAAGAAAATCGGGTACAATATGTCGTTTATAGAGCGGAAAATGTCAAATCGGGAGCGACATTTGTATGGGGGGTATATCTAAATCTGAACCGATCTTATGCAATTTTTTCATAGGTGTTTCTAGTTGGATTATAAGATGTTCTGCCAAATTTAAAGAAAATCGGGTACAATATGACGTTTCTAGAGCGGAAAATGTCAAATCGGGAGCGACATTTGTATGGGGGGTATATCTAAATCTGAACCGATCTTACCCAATTTTTGCATAGGTGTTTCTAGTTGGATTATAAGATGTTCTGCCAAATTTAAAGAAAATCGGGTACAATATGTCGTTTCTAGAGCGGAATATGTCAAATCGGGAGCGACATTTGTATGGGGGCTATATCTATATCTGAACCGATTTCCTCCAAATTCAATACCGATGGTCCTTGGCCAGAAAAAATAAATTCTGCCAAGTTTCATGACAATCGGACAACAGTGCGAACAAGCTTAGATGGACAGCAGACGGACAGACGGACAGACGGACAGACGGACAGACGGACAGACGGACAGACAGACATTGTTAAATCGACTCAGCTGGTGATTCTAAGCCGATCGGTATACTTAAAGGTGGGTCTAGCTCGATTATTTCTTGGTGTTACAAACATTTGGCGCGAAACTAACTTATAATACCCTAGACCACGAAGTGGTGTAGGGTATAAACTAGACCACGAAGTGGTGTAGGGTATAAAAAAATATCATGATCTGCAAAATTTGATGAGGATCTGATGTAAGATGTAGTTTCTAGAGCTGTAATAGATCAGAAAGGGCCCCATTTGGCTTATACCAAAGTATGGACATATGGGCATCACCCAAACAATTCTCTTTACAATTCAATTCGACAAAAAGTGAAATCGGGAAGGATTTTTGCATCCTGTGTGTTTGACAAAAAATGTTAAATCGGAAAGGACATTTGTATGGGGGTATATTGAAACCTGGAACGATGTGACCCGCTTTCAACATGTATGTTTATTGGTGAAATATAACACAGTACGACAGTGGTTGGTACACATGAGAAATGTTAACAGAATATGAAAATAGGCTTAAAATAAAGAAATACGTGATTCGGCGATTTGCTGTAGCACGTCAGAATTTTGAGAAAATCGATTTTAAAGATTCGAAGGACAGTGGAGGTTCACTTGTAACGTAGTACTATTATAAAAAGTTCTATAAAAACAGAATGGGTGAACCGATTTAAGTGCTTGAGCCAGTTTTGAAAAGGGAATTAAATTTGGATTTGTTTTTATTAAAAAAAACATTTTTTTCCGCTAGATGGCGCTTTAATTTTCATGTAAAATTAAAAAAATATCCAAAAAAATTACGAAATTCATTAAAAATACAATGTTGTTGATTTGAAATCCAATAACTAAAGTAGAATCTTTTTCGCTGGCCGGGAATTGCTTGATTCAGCGATTCGGGGCTCCGAGCCAGATCAAACTAAAAATATTATTATTCAGTTTCAACGAGCTTACAGATCGGGGTTTCTTCAATTAGAAAAAATTAAAACAAGTCGTCTGGGATTTGAACCATATGGCGGTCGATTGTTTCGAAGATTGCCATTACTTCTTATCTGCGCCTTAACGTTCTAAGCCAACGACCAACCTTTTTACTTTGTCACTAATTGCAGTCTTCTCTCATTTTCCTCCTTCTCTCTCTCTCTCTCACGTATGAATGGTTTTTTTCCATTACAATACGTTCAGCTTTCCTTACTTCACGCACTTGTGCTGAAGTTTTAGAAAGATTCTATTTATAGAACATTACTTATATTTTAATATTTGTTATTGTTCTACATTTTCGTGGGGCTGTACCATATTTTATTGAATTTATTTAATTGAATTTCACGAGTTAACAGATCGAGTGTCGTTTGTAACGTCAAGAATATAAAATAAAATGAATTGTCCAAATCGAAATCATTTTTGTTTTGTTTGTGGCTTATATGCACCTACTACAAATTTTAGTTACAAATCGTAGTGTTGTTACTGGATATGAAGGTTATTTTGTTGTTGCATACGTTCCAAATTTATGGTATGTTCCAGAAGTTGTTTGCGATTATTGTTATCGTGGTTTGATAGAATGGAAAGGTCATAATTCAAAACATCATTTAAAATACGTTCAACCATTTATTTGGCTACCACGTACATAACATTCACCTGATGCTTGTTATTTTTGTTTATCATATCCAACAACAGTTGGTTTTAAATACAATATACGTGAAAAAATTGAATATGCTGATGTTGATTCCATAATTTTGCTAAAATACGTTCTGAAGAAAATCCAACGGCACCTTCTGAAGAAACATTTGAACATGATGTATTTAGGAGTTTATTGAATCCTGTTGAAAAACGTGCATGGGATGGTTTCACTGGTGTCGTACACAATTTTTTGGGAAATAAGAAAGCGGATAACTACAAAGATATTGTTAAAGAAATGGTTTCAGCTTATGGTGAAATGAAAGTTAACATGTCTTTAAAAATTCATTTTTTGCACAACCATTTAGACTTTTTTCCTTCAAATTTGGGTGATTTAAGCGATGAGCATGGAGAACGCTTCCATAAAGATATTGTTACAATAGAAAATCGTTTCAAAGGAAAAGACATGACTCACATGCTTGCTGAATATTGTTGGAATTTATGCCGTAATACAAAACCTGAAGTTTACACACTAAAAACTAAACGACCAACATTTTTGACACAAAATAATAGTTAAAATATCATATTAATTTTAGTATTTTTACATTACATTTACCTTACATTGAATTGTATTACATTTTTGGATATTTTTTAATTTTACATGAAAATTAAAGCGCCATCTAGCGGCAAAAATGTTTTTTTTAATACAAACAAATCCAAATTTAATTTCCTTTTCAAAACTGGCTCAAGCACTTAAATCGGTTCACCCATTCTGTTTTTATAGAACTTTTTATAATAGTACTACGTTACAAGTGAACCTCCACTGTCCTTCGAATCTTTAAAATCGATTTTCTCAAAATTCTGACGTGCTACAGCAAAACGCCGAGACACGTATTTCTTTATTTTAAGCCTATTTTCATATTATGTTAACATTTCTCATGTGTACTCAAAAAAAAATTGATTTTGTCGTACTGTGTAATATGTAAAGTTTGCCAAGCCAAATTTAAAGAAAATCGGGTACAAGATGTGGTTTCTAGAGCGGGAAATGTCAAATCGGGAGCGACATTTGTATGGGGGCTATATCTAAATCTGAACCGATCATACCCAATTTCTGCAAAGGTGTTTCTAGTTGGATTATAAGATGATGTACCAAATTTAAAGAAAATAGGGTACAATATGTGGTTTCTAGAGCGGAAAATGTCTAATCGGGAGCGACATTTGTATGGGGGCTATATCTAAATCTGAACCGATCTTACCCAATTTCTGCATAAGTGTTTCTAGTTGGATTATAACATGGTGTGCCAAATTTAAAGAAAATCGGGTACAATATATGGTTTCTAGAGCGGAAAATGTCAAATCGGGAGCGACATTTGTATGGGGGCTATATCTAAATCTTAACCGATCATTCCCACTTTCAGCTTAGGTGTTTCTAGTTCGATTATAAAATGCTGTGCCAATTTTAAAGAAAATCGGCTACAATATGTGGTTTCTAAAGCGGAAAAAGTGAAATATGGAGCGACATTTGTATGGGGGCTATATCTAAATCTGAACCGATCTTACCCAATTTCTGCATAGGTGTTACTAGTTGGATTATAATATGTTGTACCAAATTTAAAGAAAATCGGGTACAATATGTGGTTTCTAGAGCGGAAAATGTCTAATCGGGAGCGACATTTGTATGGGGGCTATATCTAAATCTGAACCGATCTTACCCAATTTCTGCATAAGTGTTTCTAGTTGGATTATAACATGGTGTGCCAAATTTAAAGAAAATCGGGTACAATATATGGTTTCTAGAGCGGAAAATGTCAAATCGGGAGCGACATTTGTATGGGGGCTATATCTAAATCTGAACCGATTTCCTCCAAATGCAATACCGATGGTCCTTGGCCAGAAAAAATAACTTCTGTCAAGTTTCAGGACAATCGGACAACAATTGCGACCTGTAGAGTGCGAACAAGCTTAGATGGACAGCAGACGGCCAGACGGACGGACAGACAGACATCGGTAAATCGATTCAGCTGGTGATTCTAAGCCGATCGGTATACTTAAATTTGGGTCTAGCTCGATTATTTCTTGGTGTTACAAACATTTGGCGCGAAACTAACTTATAATAAATATGCTTAAATACTCTAAATTATTATATAATTATAATTTCGCCCAGTTTCAATCCAAACCGATCTACGACTATAAGACGTATTTATGATGTTTAGATGCTAGCGTGATATCAACAGACGGATGGACGGACATGGCTAGATCGTCTTAGAATTTTATATATATATAGAATATATATACTTTATAGGGTCTCAGGTCGATATTTCAAACGAAATGACAAAGTTAGTATACCACCATCCTGGTGGTGGAGGTTATAAAAACAAAACTAAATATATTAAAAATATAATGTCCCAATAAAACTTATATTTATAAGTTTGTCGTTACACTTTCCGTAAGTTTGAAATGTGTTTATGCAATAACAAAATCTCTGTCATTGTTGAATTGTTTACCCTATAAAAACATTGCACAGTGGTTCTAAATCGACTTAATTAATTGTGTATCTATCGATGGGATATATTGATGAAATTTCACATGTTTAGAGTAGATATATATCCCAGATGATATGCAAAGTTTTAGATCCCTGGTGGGTATGGTGGTTAATGGGTAACCATCTATTGGTCTAAGCCAAATTGTGGGGTGATTGACAAACGAATAAGTATATACTGACAAAGATATTTTTCACAGTGATAATGCTACAAAAATGTGCTTACATGTATGTGTACCTCAATCAGCCTAAAATATATTTGCAGGATCCTACTTGGTGATCCCCATATACACTATGTGTCAAAAATATCATCTGGAAAACATCTCTGCTCCAAATATCGTCAAACTATTTCTTCCGATTAATCGGATAGGTGTTTAACTCATCAAAACATAATTAATAATTATAATTTCATAATTTTTACTCAATTTCTGTATTTTTACTCAAAACTTAAATAATCGATTATTTGATTCAATTTATTCAAATTATTTGTTATTCAAAAATCATGATTATTCATTATTTGAACAACTATTTGAAACAAATATTCGATTAATCGAACGAAATTTAATCGGTTGGATATCCTAGTTATAAATTTGCAGAATTATTAAAAAAATCGATATGGAACCACTGTGCATTAGTTCTACAAAATGCCAAAGGTTGTACAGAGAGAGTTATGAATGACAACAATAGAAAACGGGGAGAAAACAACAAAAACCTAAGTGAAAACAAATATCAGTGCACACAAATGTAAATAGATAAACAAGTAAGGAAAGGCTAAAGTCGGGCGGGGCCGACTATATAATACCCTACACCACTCCCTGCGTATTTACCTCGCTTTGATTACTAAACCTAGGTATTTCATTGGATCAATTTTATGTAGTTCATATAAACTATACTATAAATTCATCTTTAGTCAAATTTAATGAATATGGTAAATAAAAAAGTAATTGATCCAATTTTCCAGCAGATATTCCGAGTAAAGTAAATATAACATGATCTGGAAAAATTGATCAAGATCCAAAGACAAATACAGATTATACAGAGGTAATTGGATGAATCGGACGGACATTTGAAGGGGGCCTATAACAACACTTGAGGCCTGTGCCAAAACATGCGCCAATATATTTCTCATTCACGGTAGGTATTCCTAGTTGAAACATAGAATGATCTGCAAAATTTGATGAAGATCCGAGGTAAGATGTAGTTTCTAGAGCTGTAATAGAGCAGAATGGGCCCCATTTATGTTATACCAAAGTATGGACATATGGGCATCTCCCCAACAGTATGGAAAGGCTAAAGACGGATGGAGCCGACTATATATCTCACTACAATTCAATTCATTCAAAAAGTGAAATCGGGAAGGATTTTTGAATCCTGTAAATGTATTGGTTTGACAAAAAATGTTAAATCGGAAAGGACATTTGTATTGGGGTATATCGAAACCAGGAACGATGTGACCCGCTTTCACCATGTATGTTTATTGGTGAAATGTAATATGTAAAGTTTGGCCAAAATCGGTTAAACATTCGGGAGCAACATTTGTATTAGGGCTATATCAAAATCTGAACCGATCTTACCCAATTTTTGCATAGGTGTTTTAAGTTGGATTATAAGATGTTGTTCCAAATTTAAAGAAAATCGGATGCAAGATGTGGTTTCTAGAGCGGAAAATGTCAAATCGGGAGCGACATTTGTATGGGGGCTGTATCTAAATCTGAACCGATCTTACCCACTTTCACTATAGGTGTTTTAACTTAGATTATAAGATGTTGTGCCAATTTTAAAGAAAAACGGGTACAATATTTGGATTTTAGAGCGGAAAAAGTCAAATCGGGAGTGGCATTTGTATGGGGACTATATCTAAATCTGAACCGATCTTACCCAATTTTTGCATAGGTGTTTCTAGTAGGATTATAAGATGTTGTACCAAATTTAAAGAAAATCGGGTACAATATGTGGTTTCTGAAGCGGAAAATGTCAAATCGGGAGCGACATTTGTATGGGGGCTATATCTAAATCTGAACCGATCTTACCCAATTTTTGCATACGTGTTTCTAGTTCGATTATAAGATGTTCTGCAAAATTTAAAGAAAATCGGGTATAATATGTCGTTTCTAGAGCGGAAAATGTCAAATCGGGAGCGACATTTGTATGGGGGCTATATATAAATCTGAACCGATCTTACCCATTTTTTGCATACGTGTTTCTAGTTGGATTATAAGATGTTCTGCCAAATTTAAAGAAAATCGGGTACAATATGTCGTTTCTAGAGCAGAAAATATCAAATCGGGAGCGACATTTGTATGGAGGCTATATCTAAATCTGAACCGATCTTAGCCGATTTCGGCATAGGTGTTTCTAGTTGGATTATAAGATGTTGTACCAAATTTAAAGAAAATCGGGTACAATATGTGGTTTCTGAAGCGGAAAATGTCAAATCGGGACCGACATTTGTATGGGGGCTATATCTAAATCTGAACCGATTTCCTCCAAATTCAATACCGATGGTCCTTGGCCAGAAAAAATAACTTCTGACAAGTTTCATGACAATCGGACAACAATTGCGACCTGTAGAGTGCGAACAAGCTTAGATGGACAGCAGACGGACGGACGGACGGACGGACGGACGGACGGACGGACGGACAGACAGACATCGTTAAATCGACTCAGCTGGTGATTCTAAGCCAATCGGTATACTTAAAGGTGGGTCTAGCTCGATTATTTCTTGGTGTTACAAACATTTGGCGCGAAACTAACTTATAATACCCTAGACCACGAAGTGGTGTAGGGTATAATAAACAAAAACAAAGAAAGAAGGAAAATAAAGAAGAATTAATTCTATCTGTTTGCTCTGTCTCCGGATTTATTTGAATATCATAGAACGAACAATTGTAAAACGTTTCAATGGAACATGGACTGCCACTTGAGTTCGTTTGTATGTTGAAGTGGTAAAAAAATATGCATGGAATATGAATAAAATGCTTATGCAAATATGAGGAGAAGTATATGGATAATGTATTATTTCATACAAAAAGAGATAAACATAAAAAACGGTTTTTAATGGTGACTTCAATTGGGTTCAGGGTGCATAGTCCCAGATTACACGTGAGCAAGTTTCGGTCTTGTAAAAACTATTAAGTTTTGATGAATAATTGATACGCAGGCAGATGAAGTAGTCTGATTGAGGCAATATTTGGATGTAAGAACAAGTTGGTGGGCAAATAAAATAACCATCTATATTCTTCTCGACAGCCCATTTCTAATTTTGTTTTAACTCTCATATCCGAGGAGAACCTGAGAGAAAGTTCTTCTTGGAGCGAATACTTTCTACCATCACATTTTCTTTTTTGTGATCGCATAGAATTTCTGACACCTGAAATGAGTTTCCCTATTGTCCTTATAGAAAATATCCCTGTTTAAACATTAAATAAGTGATATCGGTAAAGATTTTTGTATGGCTACCATATCTTAAACCATTGTGACATACTTTCACAATGTATGTTTCCATCAGATATATGACGTGTTCTGCCAAATTAGACCAAAATCTGTAAAGATATGTGCCTGAGAGAATGAAATTAAATCGAGAAACACAGGATTATATTAAAACGTGATGTGGCTCACTTACACCATAGGTGTTTCTAGTTGAAATATAATTTGAAGAATATCGGTTGAAATATATGGTTTCTAGGGCGGCAAGAGAAAAATCGGGAGCGAAATTTGTATGGGGCCTATATATAAATCAGAACAGATTTGACTCACTTTCACAATAGAAGTCTCTAGTTGAAGTATAATATGCTGCGCCAAATGCTAAGAAAATTGGTCAAAATTTGTGGTTTGTACAGCGGAAATTTTCAAACCGGTGCGAAATTTGTGCTTTGCCTTTACTGTATACTATGTGGTAGGAGGGCCTAGATGAGAAAATATTACTATAGAATTGTACTCTGATGAACTATTTTAATATAGAAGAGTATGTTATTCATGTTTTCCTTTATAGAAATGATCTGATGTAGCCTTTTTACAGACAATTATGATACAACAAATAAGTCTGGCGGAGCCCTAATATGATTTTTGCGACATATAGACCCTATGCTAAATGTGGACTTTTGTTTGATATAATATCTGGCGGGAATAGTAGTGTGGTAATAAGTAAAATTAATATATACATCTATATAATGTAATATGGTAATTCTGGCTAAAACCGGGTGTAGCATCGGAATTCTAGATTCAAATCTGGTATGGTATGGGATATAAATCAAAACATTGAACGATGTGGTCCACTTTCATCAAATATGTTTATAGGTGAAATATAACATGTTTTGCCCAATTTTACCAAAATCAGTTAAAATATGTGGTTTCTATGAAATTATGAAAAAGTCAAAATCGTGAAGGAAATTATTATGGGGGCTATATCAAAATGACAATTGCGAACTGTACTAAAATAGATAGAGAGACAGATATTCGGCAAACAGGCGGACATTGTTCAAATTAAATAAACGACATAGTTCTAGGTATTGCAAACGAAAGGTGGAGGATATTCTTATATATTATTATATTCCCATTAGAAAATGAAGAAAATTAGGTAAAAAGTTGTTTGAAGCATAGGCTGTAACAATGTTTGCAAAGAACAAAAAAATCCAAACCTGAAGAGTTCTTTAAAGATACGTGGGATAACATGTTTACATTTTAGGATAACCATTTTGTTTATCATCATTAAACATGTGTGGCCAATGATATCGATAAAGCTAAATTTACATTTCTACCCACTTGCTTTATTGGTTATCAGACTGAGTCATAATTTATCATATAAGTAAAGTCTTTGCAAATATTAATGACAGTAAAACAAAATGCATGATTATATGCTATAGTCCTTTCATGTTGAGGTTAACCTAATGAAATGTGTTTATGCTATAACAAAATCTCTTTCATTGTTGAATTGTTTACCCTATAAAAAACAATGCACAGTGGTTCAAAATCGACTTAATTAATTCTGTATCTATCGATGGGATATATTGATGAAATTTTAAACGCAAATTCGGCAAGTGAGTTGTGCTTCTCGTTCGTTTGTGAGAATCATCTCCTTATAGAAGCCGGGTTTGATGTTGAAAAGTCGCTGCGAAGCCACTTGAAAAGACTTTTTCTATTTCCTTATTAACTCTTTGTTGGACAAAGCAAACGGGAAATTCAATTAAAATGCAAATTTCAAAAACGATATATCTGTCTAAGAAACCTGCGTTTGCATATGTTTCCCGGGTTGTGTGTGTTATCGAACATCTTATGCCGCAAGCGATGATAAATACTAAATTTATGGTAAAGTCATTATTTTGTAATAAATAATAAATAAGTAAATGCATAATGACGCACATATGCTAAAGAACTTACATGGAGTGCCTTTCAATAGGTTAGGCGCACCAATTGGAAATACGAAATATGCTCCTGATATTTAACAAGTAAGGAAAGGCTAAAGTCGGGCGGGGCTGACTATATAATACCCTACACCACTCCCTGCGTATGTACCTCGCTTTGATTACTAAACCCAGGTATTTCATGGGAGCAATTTTATGTAGATCATATAAATTATACAGTTACTATAAATTCATCTTTAGTCATATTTAACGTATATGGTCAATAATATGGTAATTGATCAAATTATCCGACAGACAAATACAAATTATACAGTAGTAATAGGATGAATCGGACCGACATTTCAAAAGGGGGCCTATAACAACATTTTGGGCCTGGTCCAAAACATGGGCCTATATATTTCTCATTCACGGTAGGTATTCCTAGTTGAAAAATATCATGATCTGCAAAATTTGATGAAGATACGATGTAAGATGTTGATTCTAGAGCTGTAATAGATCAGAATGGGCCCCATGTCGCTTATACCAAAGTATGGACATATGTGCATCTCCCAAACAAGTAAGAAAAGGCTAAAGACGGACGGACTTTCTATCTCATTACAATTCAATTCGGTAAAAAAGTGAAATCGGGAAGGATTTCTGAATCCTGTAAATGTATGTGTTTGACAAAAAATTTTAAATCTGAAAGGACATTTGTATGGGGGTATACTGATACCTGTAACGATGTGACCCACTTTCACCATATATATTAATTGGTGGAATATAATATGTAAAGTATGGCCAAAATCGGATAAACATTCGGGAGCAACATTTGTATGAGGGCTATAACTAAATCAGAACCAATCTTACCCAATTTCACAACAGGTATTTCTAGTTCGATTATAAAATGTTGTGCCAATTTTAAAGAAAATCGAGTACAAGATGTGGATTTTAGAGCGGAAAAGTCTAATCGGGGCGACATTTGTATGGGGGCTATATCTAAATCTGAACCGATATTACCCACTTTCACCATAGGTGTTTCTAGTTCGAATTTAAAATGTTGTGTCAATTTTAAAGAAAATCGGGTAAAATATGCGGTTTCTAAAGCGGAAAAAGTGATATAGGGAGCGACATTTGTATAGGGGCTATATCTAAATCTGAACCGATCTTACCCAATTTCTGCATAGGTGTTTCTAGTTGGGTTATAAGATGTTGTACCAAATTTAAAGAAAATCTGGTAAAATATGCGGTTTCTAAAGCGGAAAAAGTCAAATCGGGAGCGACATTTGTTTGGAGACTATATCTAAATCTGAACCGATCTTACACAAATTCTGCATAGGTGTTTCTAGTTGGATTGTAAGAAGTTGTGCCAATTTTAAAGAAAATCGGGTATAATATGCGGTTTCTAAAGCGGAAAAAGTCAAATCGGGAGCGACATTTGTTTGGAGACTATATCTAAATCTGAACCGATCTTACACAAATTCTGCATAGGTGTTTCTAGTTGGATTGTAAGAAGTTGTGCCAATTTTAAAGAAAATCGGGTATAATATGCGGTTTCTAAAGCGGAAAAAGTCAAATCGGGAGCGACATTTGTTTGGAGGCTTTATCTAAATCTGAACCGATCTTACCCATTTGTATTTTAGAGCGGATAAAGTCAAATCGGGAGCGACATTCGTATGGAGGCTATATCTAAATTTGAACCGATCTTACCCGATCTTCTAGTTGGATTGTAAGATGTTGTACAAATTTTGAAGGAAATCGGGTACTATATGTGCTTTATACGGCGGAAAAAATCAAATCGGGAGCGACATTTGTATGGGGGCTATATCTAAATCTGAACCGATTTTCTCCAAATTCAATACCGAAGGTCCTTGGCCAGAAAAACTAACATCTGCCAAGTTTCATGACAGTCGGACAACAATTGCGACCTGTAGAGTGCGAACAAATTTAGATGGTCAGCAGACGGACGGACGGACAGGCAGACATCGTTAAATCGACTCAGCTGGTGATTCTAAGCCGATCGGTATACTTAATGGTGGGTCTAGCTGGATTATTTCTTGGTGTTACAAACATTTGGCGCGAAACTAACTTATAATACCCTAGTCCACGAAGTGGTGTAGGGTATAAAAATATTAAGTAGGAAAGATGACAACTACCAAAGCTTATAGGAATACTAACTAAGTATACCAACAATCGTTCTCTCCTCTCGAGTCAAACAGCATTCTTACCCCATTTCTAAAACAACAACAAAAATATACATATTCCAAACGTACGTTTTATTAGACTCAGCAGATAAAACTGTGACAGACCAAAACTCATGGGAAGTGATACCATTTATACCCTTCACTAGGGTATTATGTCTTTGTGCATTTGTTTGTAAAACCCAAGAGTAAACGACATAGAACCATCGTTTATTTACAGATCGGCTTAGAACCACTATCTGAGTCGATTTAGCAGTGTCTGCCCGTCTGTTCCTTTAATTAAAGTGCAGGTCACAATTATTGTCCAAGAACAACAAAAATGACTGAAGTAGGTTCTGTGAGCCAAGGACGGACGTTATATAATTTGAAGCAAATCGGCTCAGATTTAGATGCAGCTCCATACAAATGTCGCTCCCTATATTTTACTCGATTTCCTTCAAATTTAGCACAGTACCTTATAATTCAACTAGAAATACTTGTGGTAAAAGTGGGTCAGATCGGTTCAGATTTATACATAGCGCCCTTAAAAATGTCGCTCCCTATTAGACTTTTTCCGTTCCAGAAACTCTATATTTGAACCAATGTTCTTCAAATTTGCCAAAACACATCATATTTCTAATAGGAACACCTGTGGTCTCACTTTTTAATATAACCCTCATTCAAATGTCCTTCCCGATTTCACTTTTATCTCTCAGACATATACCTTTACAGTTTTTGATCTAATTTAAGAGAACACATCGGTTAATGATATTGTACCCGTAAAAAATCGTTCCCATTTCACTTTCTCCTCGAATTCAATTGTAAAAGGGTAGAAATTGGAGGGTATCATATAGTCGGTCGTGTCCAACTGTAGCATTTCCCTACTTGATTTGAAATACAATGGTGTGTCAAAAAAAACCATGCTGAAACCATAAATCGGGAAATCCAGTAATAATTTTTGTTGTTTTTCGTTTAGCAACATTTTGTTATTTCACTTGGCTTGGTAAATCTGCCTCATTACTGTGGCTAATGCCATCGATTTTACGGATTGACCTTATATATGGTGTGGTTTTGTGGATGGGAGTATTCGCAAGACTATGACAATAAAAAGTATTGACGCACTATCTCTTCTTCCTACCAGGAAACGGGGAAACAGATGTTCCGCCCACTATTATATTGTAAAACTAATTTAATAATTTTTAAGAGAAAATTAATACAGGTTGAAAATATTTGTTGGCATACCCATATTTATCATAGAGTTAAATCGAAAGAGACATCTGTTTTAGAAAAATGATCGATACCACAAATTTCGTCGCATATTTCATCTACAAATCTTGAGTTATATGATTACTAGAGTTGTAAGAAGACTAGATCTAGATGGGAAATTACCAACATCATATCGAACATATCGATCACATCGATTTTACATTTTTCACTTTCAAATATTTCAGAAATATTTTATAATAGTTCTATTGAATTTTTCTAATATCAAATCGCATTCCTCAAATTCAAATTAATCCCACCGTTTTCTCAATATCAATCTTTATTTTTCATTTACAAATTCTGCGTCTCTGTGTATAATAAGAAAAATAAAACTGCAAATCACAAAACAATATTAGCAAACATAACAAATACTATATCCATAACTCCTACAATAGTAGTCGATGATAGAGCAATTACAATGTGCTTGTAATTCAATATAATATAATTACAAATAATTGCTTTTATCTCATCAGTTTTAATGTTCGTCAGTGATTTTTGTTTCAATAAACTGATTTTGATTGTTTCATAAAATACTGAAATAATTACCATAATTAGGTCTCATTAAAATGAAACAAAATGTATCAACTCGAATGTATTGCAAATGTAATGCATGAATATGTGTATGTAAGCAGTAAATATAAAGTACCAAAATGTATTATATTAGTAGATGGTTACATTTGGTAATTTTATAGTTTTATTGTTATTTGATTATAGTAAATTTAATTTATATTTTACTAGAATATCCAACGACAGTTGCATCGCCATCAACATAAAACATTTTTCATTAATTTATATGTATATTGAATTGGATTATTCTTACATTTACCAAAAAGGTCATGCTTTGTCAAAATGACTCATTTCCTCTCTGCTATCATACATCGGACATTTCGTGTGGATTGAGTCTTTAATAAACCAATACTTTAAACTTTATAAACATAAGCTTTAAGTAGTCAGTTCGTAAACTTGTTGGTGTAATTATATTTAATGTCAATTAAATATAATTACTCGTACGGGTGTCTTTAAACAAATTGCGTCAATTCATACAAAAATGATTTCACCGATTCTGAATCTAACAAAAATGAATGTATAATTTTGCAGGGACATACTTTTGGGGAAGTTTTAAATGTTGCTATAAATGTTTTTGTACATTCTAGATTTATAACTACCGTTACAACAATCTCAATAAAGAAGGATCTAATTTTTTGAAGGATATACCAAAGGAACCGAAATTCGTCAATGTTTGCATAATGCTCTGTTAGCAAGTAGAGAGCCAAGAATAAAATAATGTGGCCGACTCTATGATACACTCCACTTTCTATCCGAATGCAATCCAATTCGGTAAAAAAGTGAAAACAGGAAGATTTTTGTATGTTTCCTAATCATAGGCTAATATGACCTGATCCAATTTGTCAAATCGAAAAGAATATTTGTATCGGGGCTATATCCAAACATGGAATAAATTGACTAACTTTCACAATAAGTTCTTCCAGTTCAAGTTTAACGTGTTAATCGTGAAAATTCGTGGTTTCTGAGTCGGAAAAAATCAAATCGGGAATGAAATTTGCGTGGGAGCTATATATAAATCTGATACGATCTGACCGATTTTTACCATGGGTGTTTCTAGTTGGAATATAAGATATTTTCAAGATTTAAAGAAAATCTGTTAAAATATGCATGACATTATATAATATATATGACAATTTGATAAAATATGTGGTTTCTAGAGTGGAAAAAGTCAAATCGACAAATCGAAAAAGTGATCGACATTTTTATGGGGGCTATATCTAAGTCTGAAACGATTTGCTTCAAATTAAATAGCGTTCGTTCTTGATCCACAAAAATTACTTGTGCCAATTTTTGTACAGAGAGGACAATAATTGCGACTTGTAATTTGATTACAAAAATAGATGGACAGACAGACGGACAAACAGACGGTCAGACGGACGGACATTGCTAAATCGACTCCGACAGTGATTTTAAGCCGACCTGTATAATAAACGATGGGTCTATCTCGTTCCCTTTTACAAACAAATGTACAAAGACATAATACCCTTGTGGAGCGTGTAATAAGAAAACACACTTTATTTTTTTCTTGCTATTATATAAAATTTTATACTGTATTCTCAATAATTTAATTTGTTTATTTTAAATTTGATTTGTTCATTTGTTAAATTTGTTTGTTCAGTATTTAGTACAAATTGGTCTCACAAATCTGATTTTTATACTCTACACCACTTCGTGGAATTGTCTATTATAAGTTAGTTTCGCGCCAAATGTTTGTAACACCAGGAAATAATCGAGTTATACCCACCTTTATGGCTTAGAATAAATATTCCTCCAATTTACATTATTACTGCTCTAGAATACACATAAAATACACATACACATTTTACATTCAATCTTGATCAAATTTCCCACATCATGTTATATTTCAACTAACAACACCTACTACTACTACATGGGTCAATGTTTTTGTATAGCTCCCATACAAATGGGCTCCCAGTTTACATTGTTATCGCTCTAAAACCCACATCTTACATCGGATCGTATTATATTTGAACTAGAAACAGCTGATGTGAAAGTGTGCTACATGGCTCCATGTTCTGATACAACCCCTATACAAATGTACCTACGATTTACACTATTTCTTTAATATGCACATTTTACATCGGGTCTTATCAAATTTCCTACATCATGTTATTTTTCAACTAGAAACACCTTATATGAAAGTCAGCTATATGGGTCCCCCAATACAAACGGGGTTTCAGTTTTCATTATTATCGCTCTAAAAGCCACACCTTATATCGGATTTTGAAAAAAATTGGTGATAATGTTATATTTCAACTAAGAATACCTGCTGTGAAAGTGATCTATTAGGTTCCACTTTCTGATGTAGTCCCGTTAAAATATTTTCAGTATTTCCGTTCTATAACCCACATTTTACCATCACTGGTCCAAAACCCGCATCATACATCAGTACTTGATCAACTTTTGCAGATCATTTTATATTTCAACAAAGAGTACCTACATAGGAATCTATATAGGTGCATGTTTTTCTGCAGGACTCTACAACACTTGTTCCCACAGTCCTTTACAAATGTCCCTCCAATTTATCCTATTACCGCTGTAAAATCTTCAGACATCATCGGATCTTGATCAAATTTACCAGACAATTTTATATTTAATCTCGCAATACCAACCGTAAAAGTTGACCACATGGTCCTATGTTTAATTTCTCAGTTAGGAACAATCCTTGATGACAATAATTTTATATTTTTGCCTAAGCGCAACAGCAATGCGATATGATCACACCGATTTTGTTGAGGCCCTCATATGTTAATCAATTTTGCCACATTCGATAAATTTGACTAGAGACTGACTGACTGTATAATTACACTACATAAAATAGTCATATCGATACTAAAACTCCTTGGTTTAGTAAACTAACAGATATAGACGCAGAGAGTGGTGTAGGGTATCATATAGTCGGCCCGCCCGACTTTAGCCTCTCCTTACTTGTTTTAAATAAAATACTAGTTTTAAAGCAAAAATATTGTTAGCTTAACTAATTTTTTAGTTGTGCGGGATTTCAGGGATAATAAAAAAACGTCTTGTGTTGCAATAGTTAAATGGTTTGGAAAGGTAATTAACTAAAACAAAAAAATATTTTTTATATTGTTTTCTTTGGTTTAAAGTTTTTGGGACAACGCATAATTGAAATTCAAACATAAACAACTACCAGCACTTATCCACACACTCTTAACATATATATTCGCTCGATTATAGACACTCACACGCAATGGTAATTTTCTCTGATCAAGCTATTTCCGTTTCTTGTTTTTATTCCCTTTCCTGTTTTTCAAAAGAAGCACTTAAAATTTTAACTAAACACAACACAACTGGTCAATTGTAGGCAAAGTCAGTTCTTGTTGTTTCTTTTCCCGATGTTGTTTTTACTACTGCTCCTCATAGAGCTAGAGCAAATGTTTCAGAGCAACAAACGCTAAAGTTTTCTTTAGAAAATAATTCGTTAAACATTCAAAGCAACAGCAAAGTTCTTCTTCCCTTCTGTAATTTTGCCTGAAAGGCAATGATGGAAATCTTGGAAATATTTGTGGGGAGTAAAAGGCGTCCAAGTTGGATTCGAAATAGAGGTCATTGTAAGCATTTAACTCATTCAAATTCCGTCAGAATCTACTACGGCAAAACAACTATGTTGGCATAGTCCCGGTGCTCGACTTCGTGCTTCTCGTGTAACTCAACAGTACGTTAACTTATTGGAATATTTTAGAAATGACTCTAACGAAGTCTTTCAAGTACGTTCTATGCAATCCTTAAGACATCCTTTGGGTTGTGCTACACTTAATATATGTAAAAGTCAGTTGGCATTAAACTAATGATGAAGTATTTTAACTCGTTTCAGTGTGCAACAATGCATCAGAAAGTACTAGACTTATCCTAAGTTTATCACTCCATATGATGCAGATGAACATATTTTACTAGCTCCGTATTAGCTTCGCCAGCATGAGTAAGATTAAAGACAAGATCCAAATCGAAATCAAGAGTAAAAGTTTTCATAATAGTGACAGGCAGACAGAAATCAGAGGTACACTTATAAGGCCCAACTTATGCGACTCACGAAACATTATATTCTGCTACTCTATATTCAACAACGATGTTGAATCAAACACAGTGAAGATGTTTAGCGCTCTCAACCTCCTCTCCACCTTCTGCTCATTCTCTGGACATGGGCACCTGTAAATCAGTATCCCCGCCAATACAGAGATCAAATAGCAGAATACGCACCATTTCCAATATTTCTAATCGATTTTTTCAATATTTCTAATCAACATTTCCATTCCAATGCTAATCCAAAATCAAAGCAACGATTATGAAAGACGTTACCCGATCTATAATATTATAGGGAAACCATGTATTTCGCCTTTGTACTATATGTCATACAATAATAGCTGCGTGTTGCAATTTTTAGGCTGCATTTTTCATATAACAATGTCAAACCTTTGTGACGATCATAAAAAATTGTAAATGCCTAGTTAACTAATTTGTCCAATGATTCCCTGAAGTTTGGGTGAACGGGTGAACCTCAAAATGCTACAGTTCATGGATAATCATAGAACAGGAGAAGTGGGTAAATTAACTACTCATACACAGCTTCTGACAAAATCGTATTACAAAGTCCAAGTTCATATTATTGAAATGTACTTATAGGAATCAAAGAATTAGTGTATCCCTGATTCGACATTGGCCGAACCTTAAACCTTGTGATTTAATCACTCTTAATTTTAAACAGATTGTTGCATTTTTATTTCCTCCGTTTTTAGCACTTTCATTTCATTTTTTATTTTGTTTTCCAGTTCTTCACATTCCTCAGCTGCTACAATTAACAAAACAAAAAGTCCAGCAACTATATACACTTGACATTTTGAAACCTTGTACGAACAGGCTGATGATGAGGCAGAGGATGAAGTGAGATAGCCGGAAATAATGAAAAAAGAGTTAAACATGAAGTTGCCTTCAATAATAAGGACGTTACTTTTGCTGCTTCCATTCAGTAAATATGCAAGTGATTGTATTCATTGTAACTATGCGAGAAACGTAACACTTGAAGAAGTTAACAATTTAATTTTTAGAGTTAAATTAAAAAAGTGTTTTATGCTGCTTCCATTATCTCAAATTTTCTTTTTTATTGAAATGAATTAATGATAGATGAATTGTTTTAAGTTTATCGGTATAATAAACGGTGGGTCTATATTTTTTCCTATTGGGTGTTATAAACAAATTCACAAACACATAATGCCCTAGTGGATGCTATAACAAACGAATTCGGCTAGACTATCAAGGAAGTGGAAATGGAATGGGTTTGCTTTTCTCGTTGGAGAAAACACCCAGAATATATGCATATGAAGAAAAACTATAACTAAAAGCATTTCATAAACTTGTTGTCCTCTTTTTTGCGGCAAAAACGAAATATCATATAAAGATCAAGACAAAGGTGTCGTTTTTTGAAACACAAACACAATATACCCTCATACATACTTACAAACGTCTGAGGACAAGCAAAAGGTATGTATGATACACCCCTTCAGCTGAACTGCCGCTCAAGACCACGAAAGGTCGAGAAGGAAGGGACACAAAAACACTCACAGGAAACGGAAAACTTTGGTTTTGTAAGCGGCGTGTTATTTTGTTTTTTTGAAAAATAAATTCCGGCACAAGTTGTCAAATATGGGACAAAACAAAAGGCGGAACACAATAGCCGGTATACAGTGGTTTCAAACGAAAAGGAAAGTTTAGGCAATAATATAACAAATTTGGCATTCTATAACGTAGCTGACTTAAGCGACTTAGTGTAAACGGATGGATTATGGATTACCAAAATTGTTTTAGCAACGTTTTCCAATTAACAAACAATTCACCATCCTTGACTCGCACAGTTGATCTCCCTACCTTATCGTTCCACAGAATGAAACTTAGAATCAAAACAAAATTCAGGCTTTAAATGAGGAAACAGTATAAAAATGACTAAAAGTCTGATGTCACAAAAAATGTGTGGTCTGGATTACTCATCATGACTACCCTACCATCCACCAACTGCAACTTTTATATTAGTTTTTAATATATCTTCAGTACAATGTTTTTAGTCATGCCCTATTCGTAAATGTGTCAAATGTCAGTCATTTCACTTCAATCTTTTTATCGTAATTTAATTTCCATAAAGAGGAAACAATGTCCTTCACACTATCACACAAATTATTCCATAAACGCTTCTAAACATTGATGATGCGTTGAACAACCTTCCACCCTGCTATGTGATGTTATTCATTACTTTAATAAATATTTAGTGCTTAGTTAATATGTTATTGTTGAAGATTTTATAGTTTCGTTTTAATCAGAAATTCAATGGATTCCTTTATGTAATGTAATAAATATTTTAAAACAACCGGTATAATCAAATGAACACTCAGGCACATACACACGTAGTTTTAAAATATGTTTCCATACATAATTGACGTGCTTACCTTATAATTAATAATAGGATGGATAGTGAAAAGAAACTTTTGGAATTTCAGCAATAAGGTTTTTGGAAATGTGTAAATAATCAACAAAGGTAAAGATATCTCCAGAATTTAGAGAAATATATTACTGACCGACAGTCCATATTACACTTTAATCAAATGATATACATCTGAAATTATAGGTGAAATAGAGTCAATTGGCGTTCTTAATTTTTCATTTCCTTATCCTGTTGCTCCTTAAAAGGACTACAAATTTCTAAAGGATACAATTTTTCAAAAATCATTTTTAATACTTATTCGCACCCTATGACCGGAATAAATGCCAAATCAAGGAAGAGAATATGTGCTCCAAATACTTTGAAGTATTAACAACCATTTCAAATTTTGGTTCTTAAAAAGCAAGATATGAATAAACTAGAAAAACTAAGGGGTAAAGTTGAAATAGATGTTAAAGCTGAACTAATACAAGTAGAAGCATGATATTTGAAGTATTTTTATACCCTCCACCTCCAGGATGGGTGTATACTAACTTTGTCATTCCGTTTGTAACACCTTGAAATATCGACCTGAGACCCTATAATGTATATATATTCATGATCGTCATAAAATTCTAAGACGATCTAGCCATGTCCGTCCGTCTGTTGAAAGCACTCTAGCATCTAAAGGAAAGGAGCTAGAACGTTCAAATTTTCCATAAATGCGTCTTATAGTCGTAGATCGGTTGGGATTGAAATGGGGCGAAATCGGAACAAAGGGAAAATTTTTTCCCTCACAAGGACTAAAAATACCCATAATAATCCCTAATATTTTAGCGTATTTAAGCATGTTTTTGGAATATGTCTGTTTATATTTGCTTGATATTTGGTATGCGCATTCCCCTTATAGCAAAAACGTGCACCAGAAAGTGATTAATATTTGTAGGGGGTGAAATGGCGCAAAAAAGGGCTAAAAATGGTACATATTAAACGACAACAGCTAGAAATACGAAATTCGGTGTGTACATTCCTCTAATTGAGTAGATACATAATATAAAAGTATTTTTTCCAAATTCGTACTTTTAAGGGGTAAAATAGGAATAGAGGGATAAAAATGGTACCAACCAAACGGATGTACATAGAATAATGAAATTCGGTGTATACATTCCTCTGATTGCATAGATAACTAAAATACACCGATTTTTCAAAATTCGTACTTTTTGGGGTTAAAATGAAAAAAGGGGATAAAAATAGTACCAATCCAATGACCGCAGCTAGAGTCATGAAATTCGGAGTATACATTCCTCTGAGTGTGTAGACACGGAAAATAAACTGATTTTACGAAATTCGTACTTTTTGGGGTTAAAATGAAAAAAGGGGATAAAAATAGTACCAATCAAATGACCGCAGCTAGAGTCATGAAATTCGGAGTATACATTCCTCTGAGTGTGTAGACATGGAAAATAAACTGATTTTTCGAAATTAGTACTTTTTGGGGTTAAAATGAAAAAAGGGGATAAAATAGTACCAATCAAATGACCGCAGCTAGAGTCATGAAATTCGGAGTATACATTCCTCTGACTGCGTAGACACGGAAAATAGACGAATTTTTCGAAATTAGTACTTTCAAGGGATACAATGTTACAGAGAGATAAAAATAGTACCAACTAAACGACCACAGCTAGAATGATAAAATTCTAATTGCGTAGAAACGTCAAGGGGGTAAACATGGTACCAACCAAATGGGCGCAGCTGGAATCACGGAATTCGATGTATACATTCCTCTAACTGCATAGACACGCAAAATAAAAAGTTTTTTTTTTCCAAATTCGTACTTTTTCTTTTACGGCAAAAATTGGTTGAATCATGAAGTTAGGTTATTTTGCACTATGTACGTCTGATAATGGATTTTCAAAATTTGTACTTTTGGAATTCAAGTAGAATGGAAATAAAACCAACTGTAGCACCCACTATCTACCAATATTTATGGCTTTGAAGATATTTTTGAAAATATAAATATAAGAATATTTATTTTTTGAATTGATGTATTGGTAGCATTACCTTATAAGCGTGGTTTGAAATAATTAAAATATTATATTTATTTATAAAATTAACTTTTCAATATTTGTATTTGTTTTGGTTTGGCTATATTATATATATTTTTTTTAAATTATATTTTCCTGTAATATTACTGCACTTCTACGAAATCCTACAACCTCTGTGGAATGCAATCCATAGTGGAGGGTATATAAAGTTCGGCCCGGCCGAACTTAACGCCGTTTTTACTTGTTAATAGTAATAATGCGGACAAATATATAAAATAATTTTTGAAAATGTGTATCCTTTGGAACTTTGTAGTCCTGTGAATTGGCAACATGATGAGGAAAATAAAAACTAAAAACGCCAAGTAACACCATTTTGCACAGTAGCATACGTATATCATCCGCTTCAAGTGTAACAATTTTTTTTTAAATTGTTAGTCGGTGTATTATGAATTTCATAATTATCTACGTCAAAGAAAGTGTTTGAATATCACTTTCAATGTAAGAATCCAGGGAACATAATGCATTTTCTCGCTAGTATATCTACGTATCGTTGAGTCGTTTTTTATTTCGTTCGTCCAATATATCTTTAAATAATTTAGATTTTAATGTCAATGTTCATTGTTTTGACAATTTCATCGCAATGTTGTTCTACCGTATTAGTTAGTTAAGTCTGATAGTTTTATGTTTTAAATTGCTGTTTGATAAAATTTCACAAAGCTAAAGTTTCATTGATGTTAGACTTGGACTACGAGGCCCAGCACAGTGTATGTTCGAGGGTATACAGAAGGTATTTATTTATTTATTTTATTTATTTATTTATAGAATGAACCCTATCTAGTAGAGATGTCAAACCTCTGAAAATGTCTCGAAATATTATTCATTAAAAAATGTTTTAAGATTTTAAAATTTGTATATGATTCATTCCATGTCACCTGACTCCGATTTTTCTGAAAATCTGAGGAAAAACATTGTATACGTCATAGGAAAAGAAACTTAACATTTTATTTGCAGACATTTATTTATCGGCATTACAATTTTCACAAAAATTAAAAATCCTGCTGACAAGTGTATATTCAAATCATTGTATTTCGCAATTGGTTTTTGATTTTTCTATACCTTGTTTGAAAAGTCTTTTGCAGTTTCGATTTAAATACATATCATTATTTTAAAACCCTCCTCCACAGGATGGGAGTATACTTACTTTGTCACTCCACTTGTAACACATTGAAATATCGACATGACACCCTATTAATAATATACAAATTGTACAAGCAAATGACCGCAACTGGATCCATGAAATTCGAAATATACATTCCTCTGACTGCATAAACTTGGAAAATAAAAAGATTTCTCCAAATTCTTGCTTTCAAGGGATACAATAGAAACAGAGGGATAAAAGTGGTACTAAACGGCTACAGCTAGAATGATGAAATTCTGTGTGATTTTCGAAGGCCGAACAGCCGTTTCTCCTTTTTTGAGCAGTGTATATATCTCGTTTCTTGCGTTTGCGATATACCCTAATACACCCACAGGGGTAAAGGTACAATCATTCATATAAAATATTGAAAAGCTAATCTTGTAAACTTTAATTATTCATTTATAGATCAAATTATGCACTTAATATATACCAACTCAATGGCACAATAGCCCCTATGTAAAGGAAAGGTAAACATTTGGAAGGAATTTGTTGTCATTAAAATACCTAATTTGACACACCAGAACATAATAACACTCAGATATTGGTTTTAAGGATATACAGACAAACACACACAAATAAATAAGAGTATTATATCTAAAATGCGAGGGTATTTGTTAAGGGATATGCAAGTGGTGTAAGAAAGTAGAATTTAATCGTTTTTATTATATACTTTATAGACATTTTGTTAAAAATGTTATAGATATTTTATTGTCATTGGTCGAGTTAATTTTACAATATTTATTTATTTTAAATTTCGAAAACTTTGTACATTACCCTCGTAGCCCACACATTACAAGTACACATCTGCGTGTACAAACTTTCCTGTAAATGTGAACAGAGTTGCTGATTGCAAGCAAGCATTTGAAAAGTTGCAAAATGAATATTTAAATTATGTTTAATTTTTTCCTTGTATGGAACAAAACAAAGAATACTCGGTAGGGGAGAAGGAATTGGAGGATCTGTCGAACTTGTTGAATTTTATAAGCTGCTGTAAATTGTTGAGTAATTTCATGTATGTGCTTGTGGGTGATCCCTAATCAGACAATATTTGGCAAAACTTCGTGTTAAGCTAATGTCACTCTATGGACTTGAATTTTTGGAAAGAGAATTGCCGCTAGTACAATGAATAAGTGGGTGTCTTTGATGAGAAATGGATTGGAGTGTGGCCATGTTGTGAAGCAGTGATGCATAAAATACTTCAAAATACATTTCAAATTATCTATTTATACAAAAGAGTTGCGTGATTGAGTGACTGACTGATCACTCCCCAGACCAAACGGCTAGAGCTAGAATCATGAAATTTGGTGTATAAATTTCTCTTACAGTATAGAGGTGTGATAAAATAAAATTCATAATTTTAAGGTGTAAAAAGGGATGCAAATTGTACCACCGCAATGACCAAACGACAGGGCCTAGAATCTTGAAGTTTGGTATGGATATTCCTCTTGTGGCAGAAGGCATCCAAAAAAAGTAGCATTCGTAGAAAATATTTTGCAATATTCGTACTTGTTGGGTTTGAAATTGGGTAGAAATGGATAAAAAGGGATGCAAATGATACCAATCATTGTTCATTCCTCAAAACGCTCAGAAACGAAAAATGAATGAATTTTTCGAAATTCGTACTTTTAAATGGTAAACGGAAAAAGGTACAAACAAAACGGCTGAAGCTATAATCATGAAATTCAGTATGTATATTCGTCTTTTAGTGTAGATGCCAGATAAAATGGAATTTTTATAAAATTTTACTTTTAAGGGGTTAAAATGGATAAAGATTGTACCACTGCAAAAAATTCGTACTTCTTGGCTTAGCTAAAGCTAGAATCGGTGTGAAATTCTGACTTCAAATGATTTTTTAAAAATTTATACTTTTAAGTAGAACAAAAATTGATTAAAATGGTACCCACCAATGTATCTTATAAGGTATACACATAATTACTCTGACGTGCAATACGAATGTATCGTATCAAAGCGATTCAAAATTAATAAAAAAATCGGACAAACCAAATTAGGGAAATTGGGATATAGATGGTACGATCCACAGTTGTCAGGTAGAATATGAATAGGCTATTAGAAATTCGGTGTGTAAATTTCTCCGAGTACGTAGACGCGCAACATAAATTAATTTTTTGGCACAAAAACTAACATAAATAATTTTTTAGAAATTTAAGACAAAGTAGCGGGTATTTGCTAGTATTATCATAAACAATTATAGTCATTAAAGCCCTATTTTCACCAACCCCGGTTACAGATAACCAACGGTATTATTTGTCAAACCCCACACCAAATGGCAACTAGAATTGTTCGTTAACCGTAACTGTAGGATAACCAGACTTTGTGAAAATGGGGCTTACTTTTATAGCTGGAACAACAAATATAAAAATTGAATTTTAAGATGTAAAAATTGTGTTCATGTATTTAAGTTTTCCAGCTTTATTGCCCTGAGTATTGTAATATAAATTACCTAAATTGAAACTATATGCCTCGAAGCTATCACAAAAACATTGGTGTCTCTTAAAATGCCTGCTGAGTTTATGTCCTTCGATATGCACCGTAGATGACGACGGAAAATTAAATGGCAATTGCTTGCACGTTTCAGCTGCATAACTAAACCTGAAACATAGTCAACATTTTTGGGTAAACACAACACGTACCCCGACCAAGACATGGGGACAATTGGAACTTCATCTTATAGTGCAACATACATAAGTATCACAGGAGAAGGATGTTATCGATGTTGTTGCATCGGCAACAAATTGCTGCCGTTTTATTTTCACCACAAGAACGAAAACGATATTCTTCCAAGAAATAGAAAACATGTTAACATGGTCTGAAACATTATATGGCTTCGCATGATACCCATTGGCATAAACAATCGTTTGTTCTGCTTTTCCTTTAGTTTATGTTCATATCCTTATTGAATTATTCTTCGTTGATGTCTGTGCTCGCTAGACGAAAACAATTTTCTCAATTTCATAAACATGTTGCACAAATGTCTGCTAGAAATGAATCAAGTCGATGGATAGTTCTTTGGCAATTCTTTGTCAGACAGTTTCATTTGAATGATGAAATAATTGTGGGATCGAAATTGGCAAATGCGTGCTGGCCTCTTCCTACGGTCGCAACCCCTGTTATAGGCTCTGCCAGATGATAAATAAAAGCAGTCAACTGAGGGTGACTATGTTTGGAAACCCACAACTGACGATTGATGGAAAGTTCGTAGTCAATAAGTACTTAACACTTCTTCTATTTCTTAAAGTTGGTTCTGTTTACGCGGCCGCTCTCACGGCAGCCTTAAGGCACCGTTTTGAATAATATCAATTCCTTAAAACTGTTCCTCAATCCAAAAACCACCACCCTTTCATTTCCGCATTCCAGCACATTTTTTATACTGCACCACAAAATGCAAGAACTAACAAAACAAGTATCAGGCATGAGAATTTTGTGAATGGAAATGAAAAATGTGTGTGTTACCACATGAGTTCATGTACATGATAGTCCTTCCAAACACAACAGATGCGGGTAGCCTCTACAATTTCTATCATTCATAGTAGCCTTTCAATAAACCGGCATGTGGTTGATGAACATTTTCGAAATTAGTTTATTAATCATGGTTAGAAACAAGTATTGGTATGGATCCCAAGGAAGAGGCAATAATTATAAAGATTTGAGATTTTGTGCATTTCTTGTATATTGGGAATTATCAACTTCAAGTGGAATTTGAAAATGGACAAAAAATTCTAAGTGCTTCAATAGGTAATATAAATGTTCGTAAAACCATGATGCACAATCGAGCTTATTATAAAAATCGGCGTTCAAATCAAAATGCATATCGTGCACTTCGTGAATTTTTCGGTCAATTTAATCACACATTTGCACAGCAGTGGATTCGTCAATAAGCAGAATTGCCGCATTTGGGCACCCACAAAGAGTGACTGTTTGGTGCGGTTTATGGGCTGGCGGCATCATAGGGCCGTATGAACCATACCAATGAAAACCAGCTGGACTATAAGTTTATTCTACAAAAATGAGCTACTCAACATGCTCTTTCAGAAAAAAATAAGAAAGTCTCAATTTGTTGGGTAGTCATATCATACAATCATACGCTACTCTGTACGAGCGGGCCTTGAATGGAGATACATTTTTACAATGTCTGCATATCCTACAGTTAGGGATAACCAACAGTTACTCAGTTTGTGTGTGGATTGACAAATAATACTGTTGGTTATCCCTAATCGAAGTTGGCAAAAATAGAGTTAAACTGAATTAATTAACAATTTTTAGTAATTAATTCGGTAATTAAAATATTTCACTCAATAAAACCTGTCTATAAATCAATCAATCTAAATAAATTACTAAGCTAACCAAGAGATATATCATTTTATGGAGCTTCTAAGAAGAATAGCAGGCTGCAGTGCAATGTGGATTTACAACATCTGTGAGTGAAATTCACACTTTCGACTCCATATAAAATAGATTTAAACATCCTTTTAAAGGACTGCACCTAAAAATATCTATTTTATATGGAGTCGAAAGTGTGAATTTCACTCAATCTGTGCTGACTAATGAATTGTCCAAAGATCCGTTCTCTTAATGTAAGCAAATTTCTTTTTAGATCTTCATGTCTTTTACAAGTGGTTATAAATAAAAAGAAATCTGTGTTTTGGTCACCAAACCATGTCAGAAACCTGTTAAAAGTAATATAGTAATAACTTCTTTATTTCTTTCAGCTTTGAATACTATTTGCGTATGTACACTTAGAGTTTCTAGACGTGAAATGTGTACCAAACATTTATTTTTTAACGATGTATATTTACAAGAGCGTTAACAGAAGCAACAACTAAAATAATTCCTTTGTCACAAACGTGGAATCACATACGCACCCTGGGAATAATCTTTGATGTCATTTGGCATATCTGGCTCTATAGAAATTTGAGTTAAATAGCCCAAACCTTTATGTACATATTACGGAAGTATAGAAAGTAGTCGCCGTCTGTGAATGAAATAAATCTCTATGAATGTATAAATGACTGCAATTTAAAGGCTTAAAAGAATAGGTAAAACGATAATAAGAGTGTAATCCTTAAGGGAATGTAGAATATGTAACATAGTTTTTGAAATTAGGTGTTGTAATTTGATAGTAATAGCAAGATGTTTTGTAAACTGCGAAGGGAACTAGAAAATTGTAAATGTGTTACTGGATAGTTTGATATCAATAAATGTCAAGACAGTTTTTTTCATTAAAAATGATTAATTTAGTTATATATCAAAATCACAGTTAATTTTGTCACAGAACAACTTCATTATCCACTTGTATTATTGACTTGTGTGATAGTGAAAATATAAAACAAGTAAAAAGGCGTTAAGTTCAGCCGGGCCGAACTTTATATACCTTCCACCATGGATTGCATTCCAGAGAGGTCGTCGGTTTTCGTAGAAGTGCAGTAATATTACAGGAAAATATAATTTTTTTAATATAGCCAAACCAAAACAAATGCAAATATTAAAAAATATTTTTATAAATAAATATAATATTTTAATTATTTCAAACCACGTTTATAAGGCAAGGCTACCAATACGTCAATTCAAAAAATAAATATTCTTATATTTATATTTTCAAAAAGCTTAAATAACATAAATATTGGTAGATAGTGGGTGCTACAGTTGGTTGTATTTCAATTCTATTTCAATTCCAAAAGTATACATTTTGAAAATCCATTATCAGACGTACATAGTGCAATATAACCTAACTTCATGATTCAACCAATTTTTGCCGTAAAAGAAAAAGTACGAATTTGGAAAAAAGATGTTATTTTGCGTGTCTATACAGTCAGAGGAATGTATACACAGAATTCCATGATTCTATCTGCGCCCATTTGGTTTGTACCATTTTTACCCCCTTGACGTTTCTAGGCAATTAGAATTTAATCATTCTAGCTGTAGTCGTTTAGTTGGTACTATTTTTATCCCTCTGTACCATTGTATCCCTTGAAAGTACGAATTTCGAAACATCCGTTTATTTTCCGTGTCTACGCAGTCAGAGGAATGTATATTCCGAATTGCATGACTCTAGCTGCGTCATTTGATTTTTAACCCCAAAAAGTACGAATTTCGAAAAGTTCGTCTATTTTCCGTGTCTACGCAGTCAGAGGAATGTATACTTCGAATTTCATGACTCTAGCTGCGGTCATTTGATTAATACTATTTTTATCCCCTTTTTTCATTTTAACCCCAAAAAGTACGAATTTTGAAAAATCTGTTTATTTTAAGTGTCTACGCAATCAGAGAAATGTATACACCGAATTTCATTATTCAATGTGTAGCCGTTTGGTTGGTACCATTTTTATCCCTCCGTACCCAGTGTATCCCTCGAAAGTACGAATTTGGAAAAAACCTTTTATTGTTCATTCCTACGTAGTCAAAGGAATGTATACTCTGAATTTCATGACTCTAGCTGCGGTCATTTTTTGGTACTATTTTTAGCCCCTTTTTCTATTTTGACCCCAAAATGTACGAATTTCGAAAAATCAGTTTATTTTCCGTGTCTACACAGTCAGAGGAATGTATACTCCGAATTTCATGACTCTAGCTGCGGCCATTTGATTGGTACTATTTGTATCCCCTTTTTTCATTTTAATCCCAAAAAGTACGAATTTTGAAAAATCTGTATATTTCACTTGTCTATGCAATCAGAGGAATGTATACACCGAATTTCATTATTCTAGGTACATCCGTTTGGTTGGTACCATTTTTATCCCTCTATTCCCATTTTACCCCTTAACAGTACGAATTTGGAAAAAATATTTTATATTATGTATCTACTCAATTAGATGAATGTACACACCGAATTTCGTGTTTCTAGCTGTTGTCGTTTAATATGTACCATTTTTATCCCTTTTTGTCCCATTTCACCCCCTACAAATAAGAATAACTTTATGGTGCACGTTTTTCCTATAAGGATGCGCATACCAAATATCAAGCAAATATAAACAGACATACTCAAAAAACATGCTTAAATATGCAAAAATATTAGGGATTATTAGGGTATTATGGGTCCTTGTGAGGGAAAATTTTTTCACTTTGGGCCGATTTCGTCCCGTTTCAATCCCAACCGATCTACGACTCTAAGACGCATTTGTGGAAAAGTTTAACGTTCTACCTTCTTTCGTTTAGATGCTTGCGTGCTTTCAACAGACGGACTTGGCTAGATCGTCTTAGCATTTTATGATGATCATGAATATATATACTTTATAGGGTCTCAGGTCGTTATTTCAAGGTATTACAAACGGAATGACAAAGTTAGTATACCCCCATCCTGGAGGTGGAGGGTATAAAAAAGTTAAAAATACACTGACAAATAATTAATGTTAATCATACGTGCGGAAGTTATCAATTAATAACAATCATCCGCATCTGAGGACATTTGATAGCTGTGTGCGACTCAACAACTTAATTAAGGTCATTAAGCCATTGATTCTATAGCAAAACTAAGTCAGTCGCAACATATTTTAAATTTCAATGAAGTGAACTCATGTGGTGATATATATGAATGTGTAAACTACGCTTTTCAGTTGGTAGTTTTATGAACTTATTGACGTGAGCAGAAAAACAATGATTAGTTTCATCGTAATGCACTCGATATCCCGGGTGACATCAATGAAATGTTTGTCAACCTCGCCGACATCTACCGGAGATGTGAGGCCGGTGGTGGTTACATAAATAAAGGTAATAAAATAAGTGAACGATAGAGTGACGTCTAGACTCTTACGATAATGCAATGATTTTTTCAAGATATACCCCCGAAAAGGCTTACATGTTGCTTTTGTAGAAAATATATGTCCCAATACATACATACACTCTGATCTCATCTGTTAATATCAACCATCCGTCCATCTGTCGGCAACATAGTTTAGATTTCAATGGAGTGAGCTCATCTAATGATATATTTCATTTCATTTATTTCTTCACGACTTGTAATTCTAAGCCTATTGGCCGATATAATATAAATTACAAAATGCATAGTAAAAATTATTTCTAACAGTGTTAAAAAAACTACTCAACAATCCCAATATATGTAGAAATCTCTTTTCAGATGGTCCTTATTGGTGTGATTAAAAATCACTATATATCATTTCAACGCAATGCATTTGCTATCACGAATGATATCAAAGAAAGCTTTGTCAACATCGCCGTCGTCCTCTACACACCACTGGAATTATATGGCCGGAGGCGCTGGCATGAACGATGGGGAAGGTGAAAATCTAAGTGTACGATAGCATGGTCTACTTCCAGGTTCCAAAGGAAATGAGACATTCTGGTGACGTTCCTGGCATTGCTGATATTCTCATAAAATTTTGTGTTATGTTGTGCTAATTATGATAATGACACATGGTATGTTATAAAGTATGTACTCGAGTCGAGTTGGTCATACCAATGACATAAGGCGATTTTTGTTTATCATCGAATGGTTTTAGGAAATGTCATTAAACGCGCATGTTGCAGACAAACCAGCAGACAGGGACGGGATGACATTCCCAGCAGCAATACTTACAAACACCACCAGCAACTTGGACATCAGGGTATGACTAAATGAGTGTAGAGGCGTCCAGAACAGGGTCATGTAAAACCTTAGTTTGGACAATTGATAAAAGCAGCTGTTTGTCTAACAAAACTGTAATTTCTTTCGAACTTCTAACTCTCTTGCGCCTACTCTCCTTCTACAGTCTCCTCAAATATGCAGACGACCATGGAACACAAATGCGGTTTTTTTGCGAGATTATAAGACCACGAACAGCAACAAAGCTTGAATTAATGCGGCCCATAGTGGGATTTTTTCTGCAATAAGTAATTTTTTCGACACATAAAATTTAAAAATGTAATGATGCAGTTTTGTAGAAAATTGATTCATTATGAAGAATCCATAAATTGTATCCCAAAAAAAAGTTTATTTGTCTTTGAAACAATGAAGTAAAGTCACATGTAACTTTTGGTTCAAAATATTGAAAAATGTTTACGCACTTCTATAGTGTTTGTACCTAAGATAATTTTATTACTCTGATTTAAATAGAGATTTTTTTTTTTTCAAATATAGCCTTTTATTAAAAAAATTATAAAGTTCGCTCATATGGTTTAAAAGTAGGGTTTGTATTTTCTCGTATTTTTTATTTCCCGGGAAACGGGAATTATTTTTTCAATTTCCCGGGATCCCGGGACAGCACGGGAAATCGTCAACATATTGTTTACCACGAGTTAAGCTTATTTTTTTCAATGAAACATTCACATTTTATTAAAGTAAAATAAATATGTATATATTTCACAGCGAACCTGTTACAGAATTCATATAATAAAGCGCAATGTGAGGTCAATTCATACATATTTTCAAGTTTCTTATTTCATTGGAAATTGTGGACGCGACGGAGAACGAACGTTCACATTAATAGCGAGTAGAGCATTAAATGAAATGTTTGTTCTTAGTCCTGTCGCTTCGAAAACTTTAAATTCTTTATTTTTGGCGTTCGGATACACTCCCAAAATCTATTTTCCCGGATTTTTATACACTCCACGAGAGTATTATGTCTTTGTGCATTTGTTTGTAACACCCAAAAGGAAGGGAGATAGACCCATTGTTAATTATACCGATCGACTTAGAATCACTTTTTGAATCAATTTAGCAATGTCCGTCTGTCTGTCTGTCCGTCCGTCCATCTATTCTTGTAATCACGATACAGGTCGCAATTGTAGACAGAACTAAATGAAACTTTCTACAACGAAGTTTTTCGGGATAAGAACGAAAGCTATTAAATTCAAAATTCACTCCTGATTTGACTCTTTTCACTCTAGATACCACATATTACAACAGTTTTTCTTCAAAATTTGCAAAACATCTTATATTTCCTCTATAAATACCTGTAGTAAAACTGTGTTAGATCGGTTCAGATTTATATATAGCTCCCATACAAATTTAGCTCCATATTTGACTTTTTCTCTTTGACTATTTTAAGAGATCCTCTTCAAATTAGGCGAAATATCCTATATTTGTTCTATAAACACCCATGGTGAAAATAGGTCAGATCGGTTCAGATTTACACAAAGATCCCGTAAACATTTCGCTACCAGATAGACTTTCTCCGCCCCACAAACCACGAATTTTATGTTGAACTGGAGTAACTTATTTTGAAAGTTAGTCACTTTATTCCATGTTTGGGTATAGACCCGACACAAATATTCTTTTCGATTTGACAAATTGGACCAGGTTATATTAGCCTATGATTAGGAAACATACAAAAATTCTCCCTGTTTTCTCTTTTTTACCGTGTTGAATTGTATTCGGATAGAAAGTGGAGTGTATCATATAGTCGGCCCCGCCCGACTTTAGCCTTTCCTTATTTGTTTTCATATGGAGCTTGACAGGAAAAATAAGAAAAAGTATATTTTGAGTCTACATCCGAACGCAGCTTAAAAATATTTTGCCATCCAACTGCAATATTTGACATGATTAAAAGGTATGTGATCTAAATTTGTATACAACATTTTTAATTTTATTGTGGAAATGATGGAAAAAATATGCGAAGAAATATGTAAAATTGTCTACTGAATTCCCGCGTGATTCCCGTACGAATTTCCCGGGATACGGGAAATGAAAAATGTGCGAATTCTAGGGAATTTTCCCGCGGGAAATCCCGGGATATGATAGAATAAAATTTGTTCTATAATGTGCCGTGATTGCAAACTCCCTTGGAAGAAAAAAGGTTGCTCGGTCATGCTAGGTGCTTCCGCTATAATAAAATGAAAGGTAAGACTCCATACTATAAATTAAAAAAAATTAAAAAAAGTTTAAATAATTAATAATCTTTTATAAATTCATAAAATTCGTCTCCAATTCATGAAATTTTAAAAAATTACAAAAAGATATAGAAAAAGATAAAATATTATAGAAATTATCGATTAAGGTTCTCCAGAAAGTGTGATAGAGTTGCAACAAATACAGATGATTTTCATCGACTTCTAGTATCGTCACATCCTTTTATAAGTAGCATTAGATGTCAACCCCGTAAAAAGGTTCTGGAACTTGATTATATAGTTACGGAAATGATAGATGATGAATAAAAGTCTATATTTAAATGCATGTACTGACATTTATTTATAAAATAATTAGTTTTGCTAAAGAAACAAAAGCGCGTTAACAGAGGTTGAATTGACTCACGAAAAATGAATCAAATTACAAAACTCTTTACTCTTGTCATAAGCAGGAGTCGCAGATTTTTGAAACTCTTGCTTTTTCGATGATCAACTCACAAAAAAAGTTGTGTGACTCTTAGAAAGAACATCAATTCTTTTTTTCATGTCTTTGCTCCCGTAGAAAAACGAACGACCACGCTCGCAGACTTTGACTTTGCACTCAAATTTCGTTCTCTTTACTATTGCTCTGAGCTGTAGCATGAAAATCAAAAACTTTGTTTTGTAGTGAGCTGTTGGAGTAAATGATGTGCGAAACTCATGGTGAGTTGCTGATCAACTCACCATCGCAATAGATCTTTTCTTCTGCTTGTACAAAAACGATTGCCAATAGATCAAGTTTTTGTACAATCAAAAGAAAATTACCGATTTACTAAATTCCATAACTTCTTACATAGTTAAGATATTTTGACGCGCGATGGTACTTCTTATGGACTTACAAAAATGAATTTAATTTAAAAATATTTCTTTTGAAAAAAAAAATAATATATTTACATTTTTATGAACTAATGATTCGATTTTAATTATTTTTTATAGAAGTAAGGTAAGTAAACCTAAATATATTCACTTTGTAGAAATTTAACTTTCCATTCGATCCTATGAATTGTTTTTTTTTTTCAATTGAAAGCAACACATTGGGCTACTTCTAGTAAACGATAACTAAAATCGAATAATTAAATCGAATTTCGTTTTATTTACTCTTTCTCTGAGCTGTAGCATGCAAATCAAAAATCTTTGCTACCGTGGAAACGGTGTTGGGTTTGTAAGTCAAACAAATAAATAAATGAAAACTTTTATTTTTCACATGTTTTGATTTTTATTACAATTTTGTGGCTCCTGAGAATTGTAAAATAAATAAATTCATTATAAACTCAAAAGATAGAAAAAAGCTAGGTATACAATTTAATTCTTCATCAAACAAAGGTAAAGATGATACATATTTATCTATGAAAGCAACATTTAACTTAGTTAAAAGTACGTCTTTTAAAAGATCATCATTGTGATTTTTTCCACGGTAGCAAAGATTTTTGATTTGCATGCTAAAGCTCAGAGAAAGAGTAAAAAAACGAAATTCGATTTAAGTATTGTTTACTAGAAGTAGCCCAATGTGTTGCTTTCAATTGATCCTTCCACAAGAACCGAACAAAGTTCATCCCTAAATTATGCATTGTATTGTATGCCACATCTATGTTGAATGCAATTTAGGGCAAAAATCAAAACAGCCACAAACACCCACCACAGAACCGACAAACGAGGCTAAAGTCCACCATTAGAAATGTCACTAGGGAGGGAGAGAAAAAACATTTTATTTTGCGGTTGATAATTGCAGAACTCATTCAACCTTGAATTATGAAATAAAATTTTCACAATATTTCTGTAAATTTATTATGGTTTATAAACACGTCACAACACAACAAAATAAAAATCGCACCAAAAGTGAAATGGTCAATTACTGTTTTTGTGAGTACGAATGAGTTATAATCATTTATGCTGTATTGTGGGATTATGATTGATTTATTTTTCAGTTGCTTGGTTTCAAAAGACCAATAAATAAATATCCTTGAATGAGGTAATGAATGTTGATAGTATTGGTTTTTGTATGGGGCAATGATCAAGGGGTAACATTGAACTTGTTTCATTATGGTTGCGAGATTCTGCTATAAAGTTAGGTTTTCATGGGAGCAATTTTATGTAGTATTTGATCAGATTGTTTTCTAAATTGGCACAACATATTATATTTCATCTAGACACACCTGTGGTGAAAATGTGTTAGATCGGTTCAGATTTATATATATCTCCCATTCAAATTTCGCTACCGATTTGACTTTTTCTGCTCTAGAAACCATATATTTTATCAGATTGTTTTCAAATTTGGCAAAACATCTTATATTTAAACTAGGAAAACCTCTGGTGAAAATAGGTCAGATCGGTTCAGATTTATATACAGCACCCATTCAAACACATATTTAAACACATCTTCTTCAAATTTGGCAAAATATCTAATGTTTCCACTAGAAACACCCATGGTGAAAATGGGTTAGATCGGTTCAGATTTATATATAGCTTTATATTTATATTCGCTCCTAGCTTGACTTTTCCCCCCAGAAACCACGTATTTGCAGAGAATTTTTTTATTGATTAGGAAGCAGGCCCGTGCGCAGGATTTTCCCCTGGGGGGGGTTTCCATCTACACTCAAAAAATTTTCCCTATAATGAGTTAAAATTAACTAAAATTTAAAAACCAAGTACATTTTTACTAAATAAGTAGAATTTTGCTGAAATTTTCCTAAATCTAAGTAAATTTTTCCTAAAAACAAGTAAAATTTTCCTAAAACTAAGTAAATTTTAGTAAAATTTTGCTGAAAAAAAATTTCCTAAAACTAAGTGAATGTTTACTCAAATCAAGTAAATTTTTACTCAAACTGAGGACAATTTTGCTGATTTTTTCATCAAAACGAGTAAATTTTTACTTAAACTGAGGAACATTTTATTTTATACAAGAAAAAGGTGAAATTAAAATAAGTTCTTTTTAACTAAAAAATCAAACAAATAGTTTTGCTTCAGAGTATGCAAAACTGATACAAAAAATGACAACATGAAATATTTCTCAAAAGTTTCATGATACCTCTGCCATAAAGAGTTGAGCTATTACTCCATGATTGTTACGAAGGCAAGATAGGCGCCTTCACAGTGGTTGTTTAGAATAATTAATAAAGTATTTAAGAAATAAGTCTCTGCAAACGAACGAGAATTGCTTCTTAGATTAATATTCAAGAATTTTTTTAACAATTTCAAATGTTTTTTATAAGTTCATTAATACTTAAATGTATGAAGAACTCGGCATAAATTTCAGTAAACATTTTAACTTCATTTTAGAAAAAAACACATTTTTAAGTTAAAGTAAATTTTATTTTTTTCATACAAAAAGTTTTTTTACTTTTCTCATTGTCGTCAAAATTGCATTTCAGTAATCCATCATCAGTACATTCAAAGGAATATGTCAGTAAAAGAAAGCAGAAAGTCTACTGAAAGAGCAGATTTTCTGCTGTTAAAACAGCAGAGTTGTATCTGCTGAGATGGTAAACAGCCGTTTGCTGTTTTTAGCAATATATATGATACGCATTTTGTCCCAAGCTAATATAAAAGAAAATTCGAGCTAAACACGCTTATGAACGCTTATTTTTTTATATTTTAATTAACAACAGCCAATTTTAGCAGACTGCAAACTCTTTAGCAGTGTGAATGGTGATGTAAGATTGCAGAAAACTGGTGTTATGCAAAAAACTGCTGTAATAGCAGAAAGTGCCTGCTGATAGACAGCAGACAATCTCTGCTATTATTAACAGACTTGTAGAACTTTTTTAAATAGTTGCTTGAAATTACATACATACATATAGAGCGCTTATTCATAAGTGGCTATGAAAAAAACATAACTTTTCAGGAGAGCGAAAAAACTGATTTTCTCCTTAATTTGAAGAGAAATTATTAATCGCTCTTCTACAGTTTAATCTAAAAAGGATTACTAATTGCTACGATTAAAAAGTTTTCGAAATTTCCTATTATTCGCGTTTCCATGGTTCGTAGCCACTTTTGTATGTTTAAAATTGAGCACTATGAATGTTGAAATAAGAATAAGATTTATTGTAAACTCCATAACTTGTTGCATGAAATCTTGGCAATGTTGTATAGAAAACGCATTTTCTGTGATGTAAACAGCGAATTTAAAGATTCCAGCTTCATCCGTCAGATTGGTCTCTTGTAACATACATGTAGCCAGTCGCGAAAATCGCTGCAATTGATGAAAAATCCAAAATTTGCCGTTGCAATTCCTTATATTTTAACTTTCTTCATTCATAATTCTGAAACTTTTCATACACAAATATTCTCCATGAAGTCAGCAATCACATGCCAAAGAAATATTTGGTTTCTCAATATAATAAAAAGTTACGCCGGTTTTTTTTTTCTAAATATACTTTTCACAATTTTTGACTTTACAGCCACCATTTTTCCTAGTACGATATGCCCTAAATCTAGAAAAATGTTTTAAACAAAATCGTTGTAGCGAATTATAACCTTCGGTTTTATGCTGTTCCATTGTTGAACTATTTTATTTCTATTATTTTTATGTTCATAGCCACTTATGCAGTCACAAACTTACGTGCGAGGGGATAGCCAAATCAGAAAATTAAAAAAATGGCTTTAGAAAAAAAATCTTTTATATGACAGATGACAGATGACATCGAAATCTGAGATAGTTTGGCATCAAAAACTCATTTTCGAGAAAATGGTTCATAGCCACTTTTGAATATAAGCCCTCGATATATATTTTGAAGAAATATTACACAAAAAACGATCAAATTCCTCGGCGATAAACTCTTCAGTCCCGCATTTTTTCTATGATTGGATAAGCTTTTTGACAAAGTATGGGTCTAAAAAGGATGTCTAAAGAGTTTTGGGGTTTTTAATTTATATAGGACATGAGTAAAAGAATGTTTATTCAAAATCTTTATACGCATATTCCGATTAAATAAAAAAATATTTAGAAATGTTTCTTCATTTTTATAATCCTAAATATGTATAAATTCGAATAACAAATACATTTTTTTTGTATTCGATGAAATGCAAGAAGAAACAACTAGAAATTTTAATTCCAAAAAACCAAATAATTGGTATTTTTGAGTTTCGTTTTCCTACGTAGATCCAAGTTACTAAATTTCTTATTTCTCTTTTGAATAATACTTGTTACATATATAAAAAAAATACTTACTTTGAAAAATATTTGGCATAAGTGATAAATATAACAAAAATATTAGTAAGTTAAAACTCATTTCTTATTGTTTCGCAACTTTAAATTAGATTTTAAAATAGAGACCTACACGCAGGAAAAAATGCATTTCGTAGAAACGAAATTTTAGACACGTGATCATCGTTTTTTTTGGGAAAAATTAGTTTGTTTGCGGTAAACATATCATCAGTTGTTGTAAATGAACAAAGAGAAATAAGTTTATGTATATCAAACAGTTTTCTTCGTTTGTCGAAATGGATTTGTATTATAATTGCAAACTCCCAAAACATTGGAAGTTACAGAAACCGTCGTTGTTGCATCTGTGATGAAAATAGGACACATCGGTTCAGATTTAGATACAGCTCCATAAAAATGTCCAATCACAAATGTTACATCTTAGCGCTCATGCAAATTATTTGCTTCACGGTTTTCTTATTAAATTTCCAAACTTTTATTGCAGTAGAGAATTAAAAGTTCATAATATATAGCTCTAGTCGAATGTCAAGAAGTGGTATCGATTAACAAAATGAAAATTTTCCGAACAATTTGGTGTCCATTAGCGAAATTAGCACTATCAATTGGCGCAATTCGTTTGTTTTTTGCATAACCTTTGTCCGAAATTCAAGAAAGTGTCCAAGATTTTTTATGTAATTTTCATGTTTTTATGATTTTACTGCAAAATTACCATTTCAGACGAGTTATTTTAAAAAGACCTTAAAAATTCTATATTTTATTGCTTTAGAAAGTCTAGAAGGTATTAAAAAGTATATGTTCGAAACCTCTCTGGGGGGGGTTTGAACCCCCAAAACCCCCCCCCCTGCGCACGGCCCTGGGAAGCATACAAAAATCCATCGATTTAGCAATGTCCGTCCATCTGTCCATCTATTCTTGTAATCACGATACAGGTCGCAATTGTAGACATAACTAAATGAAACTTCGCACAATGAAGTTTTTCGGGACAAGGACGAACGCTATTTAATTTGAAGAAAATCGGTTCAGATTTAGATATAGCCCCCATACGAATTTCACACCCGATCCGACTCTTTTCACTCTAGATACCACATATTAAAACAGATTTTCTTTAAAATTGGCAAAACATCTTATATTTCAACTAGAAACACCTGTGTTGAAAATGGATTAAATCGGTTCAGATTTAGATATAGCCCCCATACAAAATTCCCTCTCGATTTGACTTTTTCCGCTCTAGAAACCACATATTGTATCAGATTGTATTTAAATTTGGCACAACATCTTATAATCCAACTAGAAACACCTGTGCAGAAATTGGGTAAGATCGGTTCAGATTTAGATATAGCCGCCATACAAATGACGCTCCCGATTTGACATTTTCCGCTCTAGGAACCACATATTGTACCCGAATTTCTTTAAATATGGCACAATATCTCATAATCCAACTAGAATCACCTATGCAGAAATTGGGTGAGATCGGTTCAGATTTAGATATAGCCCCATACAAATGTCGCTCCCGATTTGACTTTTGCCGCTTTAAAAGCCACATATTGTGCTCCATTTTCTTTAAATTTGGCACAACATCTTATAATCTAACTAAACAAAACTATGGTGAAAGTGGGTAAGATCGGTTCAGATTTAAATATAGCCAAATACAAATGTTGCTCCCAAAAGTTAAACCGATTTTGGCCAAACTATACATTTTATATTTCACCTATTGCGTACCAGGTTTCAATATACCCCCATACAAATGTCCTTTCCGATTTAAAATTTTTTGTCAAACACATATATTTACAGGATACAAAAAAACCTTAACGTTTTCACTTTTTCACCGAATTGAATTGTATTCGGATAGAAAGTGGAGTGTATCATAGAGTCGGCCCAGCCCGACTTTAGCCTTTCCTTACTTGTTATGAACTCCTTTCCACATTTGTTTGTTGCAATATCCTTTACAACAAGTTATGATGACGAGTTCCCTTAGTAGTCTGCACGATAAGATGATGGGGAGTCGATGCACATCGGCCATGATGACCCCAGTGCAAATTTGAGAATTTGTCAGAATCCTCAAGACAATTTACGACAATTCTGAGTTATTCCAAGTATAAACATCTAACGAAGCCCTGTAATTCCAGACCACCCTTTTAGCCTTCCCTTTATAAGATGATTTCCAATTGTGTTCACATTTGTAGTGTAGACCTGACAGTCTTGACGGGACTGTTAGTACACATGTAAAGCCCCTCTTTCCTCCACTGGGTTCTTGCATGCAACTGGGCTGTTGCGTTCATTCATTCATTTCCGGTATTTTGTGAGTTGTTGCACATCCATGGTTGTGGATGTATGTCTGTGTGTGTATGTCAGTCTTTTGCTCTGCGAATTTTTCGGTATAAGTGCGTTGTTATAAATTCATTTCGCTCTTTTTATCATTTCCTTTGTTGGTTTCTTCTTGATCATTCCTTTGTTGGTTTCTTCTTGATCATTGGTCAACCAATGTATTTGTCATGGTCATGGTGGACATTCATTGAAAGAAAAATCTCCAACGTCAATAACAGCCAGCCAAAAAATATTGTATATATTTGAGGAACGCTTCACCGTGGATCCAATGGTAAAATGCTAATGCTTGCATTTAAGAATTGCAAGAATATGAGGTACTATCACTTAAGACGAAATGATTATAATTATATTAGGACATATATGAAAAATACTTGTCCAAATATAAGTAAAGGGTGATTTTTTAAAAGCTATAGGAAAGTTTTTCAAAAAAAAAAAACACAAAAAATTCAGAAAAATGCATGAAATCTTTATTTGAATCGATAGTACGGTCCATATAATTTAATATTTGAAGATTATTTCATGCAAATGTTGACCTTGACTGCGCCTCAAATGGTCCAATTAGTCCAATCTTGCCATTTCCACGTTTTTGAGTAACAGAGGTCCAATTGCTGCGAACGGCGACGAATCGATAATTGATGGTCATCATTAACACTGGCCGATACAGCTGCGACATTTTCTTCAGTTCGCACTCTACGTAAGCGTGTTGGTGGTTTAATGTCCAACAATGTAAATTTGGTGCGAAATTTAGTCACAATAGCACGAATAGCCGCCTCAGTGGGTCGATTAAACTGACCATTAAATGGAAGCGCGCGATGAACTTTCTTAACAGAGCACGCATTTTGATAATAAAATTCAATAATTTGCAAGCGTTGTTCGTTTGTAAGACGATTCATGGTTAAATTATAGACCAAACTGAAGATGTTTGACACTGAAACAAAACATGAAACGTGCGTCAGCTGTTTAAACCAGTGATGCCAAAAATATAATAGCTAAAAAATCACCCTTTATAATTATTTTGGTGAAGGTGATGTACAGAAATTTGTTTACGCTTTCTATTTTTGCGATTTTTTAGAACAAGTCTTTATTATAATAGAATCGATTAAATGATGAATACGGGTCCGTAGGTAGTTTGTGCTAAGAGTTCAGGTTTGTTTATATACATAGACTAAGATTTTGATATTGCGACGATTTTGCTTCATGACTGAAGTAAAAATAATAATAAATTTTAAAAATGAGCAGAGTTCCGCCCTTAGTGGCACTGTCCGCCCTTAACACAAAGTAAGCTGGTGTCAACGAAGAGGAAACTTACACACAGACACCAAGGACAATAAACAAAATCGGAAGTATAACGTCGAAAATAAATTGTGAAATACTAACAATAACACAACAACAAACTCACATCTCAAAATCATATTATAGTTTAAACCGACTTTATTCAGTTGCTGCGTTTTCTCTTTCGCTGTCGGTGTGGCTTTTGTTATTAGTGTTGTTGCTTGATGTTGTTCCCTGTTTTCTTTTCATATTAAACTTTCTCTTTAATGTTGACTTTGGCAGCAAAGAAGTGGAGACAATGAATTGAATTATAGTTTACGTGGCAATATACTTAAAACGCTAAGAATAATGAATATTTTTGCATGAAACCTTAACAGTTTAATGTAAATCAAAAAATATATTTATAATTATAACAAAAAACGAACTAAAATCAAATCCAGGTCTTCTTTATTATATCAAAACAAGTAAGGAAAGGCTAAAGTCGGACGGGGCCGACTATATAATACCCTACACCACTCCCTGCATATACATCGCTTTGATTACTAAACCCAGGTATTCCATGGGAGCAATTTTATGTAGTTTATATAAATTATACAGTTACTATCAATTCATCTTTAGTCAAATTTAATGAATATGGTAAGTAATAAAGTAATTGATCCAATTTTCCAGCAGATATTCCGAGTAAAGTAAATATAACATGATATGGAAAAATTGATCAAGATCCATAGGTTTTTTAGTTGGATTTTTAGATGTTGTGCCAATTTTAAAGAAAATCGGGTACAATATGTGGTTTCTAAAGCGGAAAAAGTGAAATCGGGTGCGACAGTTGTCTGGGGGGCTATATCTAAATCTGAACCGATCTTACCCACTTTCAGCATAGGTGTTTCTAGTTCGATTATAAAATGTTGTGCCAACTTTAAAGAAAATCGGGAACAATACGTGGTTTCTAAAGCGGAAAAGTGAAATCTGGAGCGACATTTCTATGGGGACTATATCTAAATCTGAACCGATCTTACCCACTTTCAGCATAGGTGTTTCTAGTTCGATTATAAAATGTTGTGTCAATTTTAAAGAAAATCGGGAACAATATGCGGTTTCTAAAGCGGAAAAAGTGAAATCGGGAGCGACAATTGTATGGGGGCTATATCTAAATCTCAACTGATCTTACCCACTTTCAGCATAGGTGTTTCTAGTTCGATTATAAAATGTTGTGCCAAATTTAAAGAAAATCGGGTACAATATGTGGTTTCTAAAGCGGAAAAAGTGAAATCGGGAGCGACATTTGTATGGGGACTATACCTAAATCTGAACCGATTTCCGCCAATACCGACGGTCCTTGGCCACAAAAAATAACTTCTGCCAAGTTTCATGACAATCGGACAACAATTGCGACCTGTAGATTGCGAATAAGCTTAGATGGACAGCAGGCAGCAGACGGACAGACGGACGGACGGACAGACAGACATCGTTAAATCGACTCAGCTGGTGATTCTAAGCCGATCGGTATACTTAAAGGTGGGTCTAGATCGATTATTTCTTAGTGTTACAAACATTTGGCCCGAAACTAACTTATAATACCCTAGCCCACGAAGTGGTGTAGGGTATAAAGAGAAGGAACATTTGCATTCATGCCACAATTTTTGTTGTATATCAGGTTGTGGCTTATACCATATGATTTATTTGTTAATTAAAAACCTCAAAAAGTTTGTGTTTCTCCCCATGATTTCTGAGAAATGAGATAATTTTACCTACAATAAAGAACCCGTAAAGGTATTTTTTTAACAATTTAATTAAAATAAATATATATAAAACACAGAGTTCATGGCTTATATTTGCGACGAGAGAAGAAGTCCATTGCTGACCGAGTATACATTTTGCAATCTATTTATAATTGGAATCGATATTTAACAAATTGCAAATTTGTGGTCTACCATGACAGGGCGGAATATATGAATTGATGAATAAAAAATTATGATATGATTATTTTTGAAAATTTTAATATTCATGAAGGATTTAAATTATATTATTCAAATCCTTGCACAATTCTTCCAAGGCTTGTCTTAAGTATATCATGTTTTTAGCGTTTCATAAGAAGAATAAATGTTCGGACAACTAAGACTATTAAAAACTAAATTGAGGTCATTGGAATTCTGAGGAATATTTGATAAGTGAAAATGGCAACATCCATTTTTTAAGTAAAATGCTTTCTGAGATTTTTGAAATAATCCAATAATATCTATAATATAATTATAATTATTCCATTACGTTGCACACAATCACAGCATTTTCATACTTTAAAGCGTTTTCATAAATTAAAGCAAAGGGAATAATTGAATAAATGCTAGAGCATACCTTAAAGGAGTCACTACTTTGAAGGCGCGGCTACTGGGCTCGAAATTCAATCCTTGCAAAAGGATAACCATAATCAATATTTTATGCGATCATCAATATAATAATCAATATTTTTAGTCGTAAAGCGACGGGGAAAACTGTAATTAAAGTGCATAATTTAAGGATGTATACTTTCTGAGTCGGTGCATTCAATGGAGAGGCGTGTTTGGGTGGTAGGCAGCAACATTAAACTTATGTTTTATGCAAATATATTTTAAACATCCTCTCTTTTTATCTTCTCCATCCACTGAAGGAGAAATGTGTGGAGTAACTTTTTACGGAGCGGTAAGGTTAGTAAGTGGATACGGGAAGGGAAGGAAGTGTTATCTCAAAAATATTTTATGCCAAAAATGATAGTGCTCTTATAAAAGATATTTGGACAAATCAAATCAGTTCTAGAGGAATTTTAAATTGGTGATTAATTGGTGTTTGAATATGACAATAGGACTTTAACGGACGAA
>CANDYM010000496.1:0-44392 GCA_947397865.1 Polietes domitor
TGCTTATAAACTAGTGTTATTAATCCGGTTGCCAGAAAGCCAGCCAGTCAGCTTAAAATCAATTGATTTAATTTCCTTAACACTTTGGTGTCACTTCAATCAATTAAATTGTCCAAATTATTCTCCAAGTGTTCCCTATAGTTTTTTTCTTTTCTTCTTGACGAAGTGCTTCACTCCAGCTTCGAGTGCATACATTTTTCAAGTGCTCAAAACATTTCTTAAGATGTTGTTATTTTAAGAAATTTTTGTATATTTTTTCAAATCTAATTTCAAGCAAAAAAAAATATGTTATGAAAACATACAAAAATCCCCGCTTAACGAAATTTTAAATTAATGAGCTGAACTATGGGTGTGTGTGATTGAATCTCTTATTTACTTTATTTATTTACTTGAAGTGAAGTGCTGTGAACTTTGCCACAGTTTTTCTTTCGAAATGTCTAATTTTAGGGCAATATTTTGATTCACATTTTTCAACTATTTTTTCTACATAATATTTCCACATCGTTCAATGACTCCCTAATTTTGAAATTGCTCAATTTTTCATTTTGTAACCGAGTTTTCCTTTAAACGGACTTCTTATTTTTATGGAAAAAATATTTACTATTCCAATTACATCAGTGAAATTTTCCAAAAATTAAAAGCTAGTTGAGAGATATGTAGGATTCATATCCTTGAGCGTACAAAAATAATTAAATTTCTATTTTCCAACACTCACTATATCTACACTGTCTTTCCCTTCAGCTTTGAATACTTTTCTCCTCCCCTTGAAAGAAAACAACCTGCTGACCCTTGTCAAATTGTGTCCTTCCTTTCGAACAATGGCACATCTCTGACAAATCGGCTATTAATGCACTCACGCATAAACACTTCCAGCTCCATTTAAGCTACGATTTGACCTCTCCGCCCCTCGTCGCTAAAACAACAACAACAAGAGGTGTCATTCTATATTAAAAATCCATATATCATAAAATTTATGACTTTCTCGTGTGCACATACATACACATGTATGTATATTTATTCATATGTATGTATATACGAGTATATATACATTTTAGCCACAAAAGTATCTGTTTATTATTTATATTCGAAGCCAAAAAATATTTAATGATTTTCGACTGGCGCCATGTGCTGTTGTGTTGGAGTGTTGTGTTGTGAGTTGATCTGTTCGGGGTTTTGTGTGAAAACAAGAAAACCATACCCATATTTTTACCATTTTTTATTTATTAATTTTATCCATGTTTTGTAACTAATGAAGTGATTTAAGCCAATAAATGTTTTCGCGGGGTTTTTCCCATTTCTACACATAACAATGACATTCACAAAAAAATAATAGAAACAAAAAACAACAACTCAAATGTATAGAAATTATTTCATATTTTTATTATTAATTTGTTGTCGTTATTTTTAAATGAAACCATTAAAAGAACTCGGTTAAGTTGGATTTAGAAACAAAAGTTAAAAATAGTAACAAAGGCTGAAATGTATATAACATGGCCAAAGGTATAAACTGCAGCGTTTTATGTTTGATTGCAAACTTTGATTTAAAAACAACTCAATGTTTTAGACACACTCGAAGAGTTTGTTAAGATCTGTAATGAAATGATAGAATAATTAAATAATTTAGTAATATAATAATTTAATAATTTAAGAATTTTAATAATTTAATAATTTAATAATTTAATAATTTAATAATTTAATAATTTAATAATTTAATAATTTAATAATTTAATAATTTAATAATTTAATAATTTAATAATTTAATAATTTAATAATTTAATAATTTAATAATTTAATATTTTAATAATTTAATAATTTAATAATTTAATAATTTAATAATTTAATAATTTAATAATTTAATAATTTAATAATTTAATAATTTAATAATTTAATAATTTAATAATTTAATAATTTAATAATTTAATAATTTAATAATTTAATAATTTAAGAATTTAATAATTTAATAATTTAATATTTAATAATTTAATAATTTAATAATTTAAGAATTTAATAATTTAATAATTTAATAATTTAATAATTTAATAATTTAATAATTTAATAATTTAATAATTTATAATTAATAATTTAATAATTTAATAATTTAATAATTTAATAATTTAATAATTTAATAATTTAATAATTTAATAATTTAATAATTTAAATAATTTAATAATTTAATAATTTAATAATTTAATAATTTAATAATTTAATAATTTAATAATTTAATAATTTAATAATTTAATAATTTAATAATTTAATAATTTAATAATTTAATAATTTAATAATTTAATAATTTAATAATTTAATAATTTAATAATTTAATAATTTAATAATTTAATAATTTAATAATTTAATAATTTATAATTTAATAATTTAATAATTTAATAATTTAATAATTTAATAATTTAATAATTTAATAATTTAATAATTTAATAATTTAATAATTTAATAATTTAATAATTTAATAATTTAATAATTAATAATTTAATAATTTAATAATTTAATAATTTAATAATTTAATAATTTAATAATTTAATAATTTAATAATTTAATAATTTAATAATTTAATAATTAATAATTTAATAATTTAATAATTTAATAATTTAATAATTTAATAATTTAATAATTTAATAATTTAATAATTTAATAATTTAATAATTTAATAATATAATAATTTAATAATTTAATAATTTAATAATTTAATAATTTAATTAATTTAATAATTTAATAATTTAATAATTTAATAATTTAATAATTTAATAATTTAATAATTTAATAATTTAATAATTTAATAATTTAATAATTTAATAAATAATTTAATAATTTAATAATTTAATAATTTAATAATTTAATAATTTAATAATTTAATAATTAATAATTTAATAATTTAATAATTTAATAATTTAATAATTTAATAATTTAATAATTTAATAATTTAATAATTATAATTTAATAATTTAATAATTTAATAATTTAATAATTTAATAATTTAATAATTTAATAATTTAATAATTTAATAATTTAATAATTTAATAATTTAATAATTTAATAATTTAATAATTTAATAATTTAATAATTTAATAATTTAATAATTTAATAATTTAATAATTAATAATTAATAATTTAATAATTTAATAATTTAATAATTTAATAATTTAATAATTTAATAATTTAATAATTTAATAATTTAATAATTTAATAATTTAATAATTTAATAATTTAATAATTTAATAATTTAATAATTTAATAATTTAATAATTTAATAATTTAATAATTTAATAATTTAATAATTTAATAATTTAATAATTTAATAATTTAATAATTTAATAATTTAATAATTTAATAATTTAATAATTTAATAATTTAATAATTTAATAATTTAATAATTTAATAATTTAATAATTTAATAATTTAATAATTTAATAATTTAATAATTTAATAATTTAATAATTTAATAATTTAATAATTTAATAATTTAATAATTTAATAATTTAATAATTTAATAATTTAATAATTTAATAATTTAATAATTTAATAATTTAATAATTTAATAATTTAATAATTTAATAATTTAATAATTTAATAATTTATAATTTAATAATTTAATAATTTAATAATTTAATAATTTAATAATTTAATAATTTAATAATTTAATAATTTAATAATTTAATAATTTAATAATTTAATAATTTAATAATTTAATAATTTAATAATTTAATAATTTAATAATTTAATAATTTAATAATTTAATAATTTAATAATTTAATAATTTAATAATTTAATAATTTAATAATTTAATAATTTAATAATTTAATAATTTAATAATTTAATAATTTAATAATTTAATAATTTAATAATTTAATAATTTAATAATTTATAATTTAATAATTTAATAATTTAATAATTTAATAATTTAATAATTTAATAATTTAATAATTTAATAATTTAATAATTTATAATTAATAATTTAATAATTTAATAATTTAATAATTTAATAATTTAATAATTTAATAATTTAATAATTTAATAATTTAATAATTTAATAATTTAATAATTTAATAATTTAATAATTTAATAATTTAATAATTTAATAATTTAATAATTTAATAATTTAATAATTTAATAATTTAATAATTTAATAATTTAATAATTTAATAATTTAATAATTTAATAATTTAATAATTTAATAATTTAATAATTTAATAATTTAATAATTTAATAATTTAATAATTTAATAATTTAATAATTTAATAATTTAATAATTTAATAATTTAATAATTTAATAATTTAATAATTTAATAATTTAATAATTTAATAATTTAATAATTTAATAATTTAATAATTTAATAATTTAATAATTTAATAATTTAATAATTTAATAATTTAATAATTTAATAATTTAATAATTTAATAATTTAATAATTTAATAATTTAATAATTTAATAATTAATAATTTAATAATTTAATAATTTAATAATTTAATAATTTTAATAATTTAATAATTTAATAATTTAATAATTAAATTAATTTAATAATTTAATAATTTAATAATTTAATAATTTAATAATTTAATAATTTAATAATTTAATAATTTAATAATTTAATAATTTAATAATTTAATAATTTAATAATTTAATAATTTAATAATTTAATAATTTAATAATTTAATAATTTAATAATTTAATAATTTAATATTTAATAATTAATAATTAATAATTTAATAATTTAATAATTTAATAATTTAATAATTTAATAATTTAATAATTTAATAATTTAATAATTTAATAATTTAATAATTTAATAATTTAATAATTTAATAATTTAATAATTTAATAATTTAATAATTTAATAATTTAATAATTATAATTTAATAATTTAATAATTTAATAATTTAATAATTTAATAATTTAATAATTTAATAATTTAATAATTTAATAATTTAATAATTAATAATTTAATAATTTAATAATTTAATAATTTAATAATTTAATAATTTAATAATTTAATAATTTAATAATTTAATAATTTAATAATTTAATAATTTAATAATTTAATAATTTAATAATTTAATAATTTAATAATTTAATAATTTAATAATTTAATAATTTAATAATTTTAATAATTTAATAATTTAATAATTTAATAATTTAATAATTTAATAATTTAATAATTTAATAATTAATATTTAATAATTTAATAATTTAATAATTTAATAATTTAATAATTTAATAATTAATAATTTAATAATTTAATAATTTAATAATTTAATAATTTAATAATTTAATAATTTAATAATTTAATAATTTAATAATTTAATAATTTAATAATTTAATAATTTAATAATTTAATAATTTAATAATTTAATAATTTAATAATTTAATAATTTAATAATTTAATAATTTAATAATTTAATAATTTAATAATTTAATAATTTAATAATTAATAATTTAATAATTTAATAATTTAATAATTTAATAATTTAATAATTTAATAATTTAATAATTTAATAATTTAATAATTTAATAATTTAATAATTTAATAATTTAATAATTTAATAATTTAATAATTTAATAATTTAATAATTTAATAATTTAATAATTTAATAATTTAATAATTTAATAATTTAATAATTTAATAATTTAATAATTTAATAATTTAATAATTTAATAATTTAATAATTTAATAATTTAATAATTTAATAATTTAATAATTTAATAATTTAATAATTTAATAATTTAATAATTTAATAATTTAATAATTTAATAATTTAATAATTTAATAATTTAATAATTTAATAATTTAATAATTTAATAATTTAATAATTTAATAATTTAATAATTTAAATAATTTAATAATTTAATAATTTAATAATTTAATAATTTAATAATTAATAATTTAATAATTTAATAATTTAATAATTTAATAATTTAATAATTTAATAATTTAATAATTTAATAATTTAATAATTAATTAATAATTTAATAATTTAATAATTTAATAATTTAATAATTTAATAATTTAATAATTTAATAATTTAATAATTTAATAATTTAATAATTTAATAATTTAATAATTTAATAATTTAATAATTTAATAATTTAATAATTTAATAATTTAATAATTTAATAATTTAATAATTTAATAATTTAATAATTTAATAATTTAATAATTTAATAATTTAATAATTTAATAATTTAATAATTTAATAATTTAATATTTAATAATTTAATAATTTAATAATTTAATAATTTAATAATTTAATAATTTAATAATTTAATAATTTAATAATTTAATAATTAATAATTTAATAATTTAATAATTTAATAATTTAATAATTTAATAATTTAATAATTTAATAATTTAATAATTTAATAATTTAATAATTAATAATTTAATAATTTAATAATTTAATAATTTAATAATTTAATAATTTAATAATTTAATAATTTAATAATTTAATAATTTAATAATTTAATAATTAATAATTTAATAATTTAATAATTTAATAATTTAATAATTTAATAATTTAATAATTTAATAATTTAATAATTTAATAATTTAATAATTTAATAATTTAATAATTTAATAATTTAATAATTTAATAATTTAATAATTTAATAATTTAATAATTTAATAATTTAATAATTTAATAATTTAATAATTTAATAATTTAATATTTAATAATTTAATAATTTAATAATTTAATAATTTAATAATTTAATAATTTAATAATTTAATAATTTAATAATTTAATAATTTAATAATTTAATAATTTAATAATTTAATAATTTAATAATTTAATAATTTAATAATTTAATAATTTAATAATTTAATAATTTAATAATTTAATAATTTAATAATTTAATAATTAATAATTTAATAATTTAATAATTTAATAATTTAATAATTTAATAATTTAATAATTTAATAATTTAATAATTTAATAATTTAATAATTTAATAATTTAATAATTTAATAATTTAATAATTTATAATTTAATAATTTAATAATTTAATAATTTAATAATTTAATAATTTAATAATTTAATAATTTAATAATTTAATAATTTAATAATTTAATAATTTAATAATTTAATAATTTAATAATTTAATAATTTAATAATTTAATAATTTAATAATTTAATAATTTAATAATTTAATAATTTAATAATTTAATAATTTAATAATTTAATAATTTAATAATTTAATAATTTAATAATTTAATAATTTAATAATTTAATAATTTAATAATTTAATAATTTAATAATTTAATAATTTAATAATTTAATAATTTAATAATTTAATAATTTATAATTTAATAATTTAATAATTTAATAATTTAATAATTTAATAATTTAATAATTTAATAATTTAATAATTTAATAATTTAATAATTTAATAATTTAATAATTTAATAATTTAATAATTTAATAATTTAATAATTTAATAATTTAATAATTTAATAATTTAATAATTTAATAATTTAATAATTTAATAATTTAATAATTTAATAATTTAATAATTTAATAATTTAATAATTTAATAATTTAATAATTTAATAATTTAATAATTTAATAATTTAATAATTTAATAATTTAATAATTTAATATTTAATAATTTAATAATTTAATAATTTAATAATTTAATAATTTAATAATTTAATAATTTAATAATTTAATAATTTAATAATTTAATAATTTAATAATTTAATAATTTAATATTTAATAATTTAATAATTTAATAATTTAATAATTTAATAATTTAATAATTAATAATTTAATAATTTAATAATTTAATAATTTAATATTTAATAATTTAATAATTTAATAATTTAATAATTTAATAATTTAATAATTTAATAATTTAATAATTTAATAATTTAATAATTTAATAATTTAATAATTTAATAATTTAATAATTTAATAATTTAATAATTTAATAATTTAATAATTAATAATTTAATAATTTAATAATTTAATAATTTAATAATTTATAATTTAATAATTTAATAATTTAATAATTTAATAATTTAATAATTTAATAATTTAATAATTTAATAATTTAATATTTAATAATTTAATAATTTAATAATTAATAATTTAATAATTTAATATTTAATAATTTAATAATTAATAATTTAATAATTTAATAATTTAATAATTTAATAATTTAATAATTTAATAATTTAATAATTTAATAATAATTTAATAATTTAATAATTTAATAATTTAATAATTTAATAATTTAATAATTTAATAATTTAATAATTTAATAATTTAATAATTTAATAATTTAATAATTTAATAATTTAATAATTTAATAATTTAATAATTTAATAATTTAATAATTTAATAATTTAATAATTTAATAATTAATATTTAATAATTTAATAATTTAATAATTTAATAATTTAATAATTTAATAATTTAATAATTTAATAATTTAATAATTTAATAATTTAATAATTTAATAATTTAATAATTTAATAATTTAATAATTTAATAATTTAATAATTTAATAATTTAATAATTTAATAATTTAATATTTAAAAATTTAACAATTTAACAATTTATTAATTTAATTTAATAATTTAAATAATAATTATAAATTTAAATTTAAAAATTAAAAATTTAAAAATTTAAAATTAAAATTTAAAAATTTAAAAATTTAAAATTTAAAAATTTAAAAATTTAAAAATTTAAAATTTAAAAATTTAAAAATTTAAAAATTTAAAAATTTAAAAATTTAAAAATTTAAAAATTTAAAAATTAAAAATTTAAAAATTTAAAAATTTAAAAATTTAAAAATTTAAAAATTTAAAATTTAAAAATTTAAAAATTTAAAATTTAAAAATTTAAAAATTTAAAAATTTAAAATTTAAAAATTTAAAATTTAAAAATTTAAAAATTTAAAATTTAAAAATTTAAAAATTTAAAAATTTAAAAATTTAAAAATTTAAAAATTTAAAAATTTAAAAATTTAAAATTTAAAAATTTTAAAATTAAAAATTCTAAAAAATCTAAAAAATCTAAAAATTTTAAAATCTATAAATATTTAAAATAATTTAATAATAATAATTTAACAATAATAATAATTTTTATATAATTTTTTCCTTTCTCAGTTTAGATAAATTCTGTTAGGATCATTCTACTCTGTACTACTTTTACTTATTGAAATCTATGTACTGATCTATTTCATTGGGTGTACTTCATTCTACGAATTTCATTCTTAAATGGAGTATAAAGCGTGATTTTTATGAGTTTCAAATAATTTATTGATTGGGTTATAGCATGTATTTATTGAGGTGTTAAATAGCAATAAATACTTGTTTCTTGTCACTACCTTTGTTAACACCAACAACGACAACGGCAATACCACCACCTCCACCGCCACCAGCAACAGCAGCGACAACAGAAAGTGTCATTATGATTTTGTGTGTCTGATTTTGTTTTTCAAATTTGGTCAAAGAACCAGACGCCAATCAACACCAACCACAGTGGACGAAATCAGAGCCACCTAAAAAATCCGAATTAACAGAATACGTGTTTGTGTGACAAGAATTCTAATGAAAACCGTATAAAAAGCATTATTTGCTAACTCAACTATATATTTATTGGTTAATCTTGTTGCTGCAGTTCCAATTATAATAAATTTGTATTTTTATATCCTACACCACGCGCTGGTATGGGTGGGTATTATTAATTTGTCATGAAGTTTGCAACAGCCAACCGAAATGATTGTTGGGGATCTGTCCCACATTTCAATCCCCTCCTTTGTTGTAGGTTTGCACTCAAAATAAATGACATGAGTTGTAGAGGGTGTTAAATAGGGTATCATCTAGCTAACCTTACCCGACTTTCCTGGCATGTTGATTTAGTTGTCATTGCTGTGTGTTATTAAACATTCGTACACTTACATCAATAAGTGTCCAAATTAAATATTTATTTGTTATTTAAGCGGACGGACGGACATCTCCACGTTCACTGAGATTTTTTCCCATAAAACCACATTCGCTCTACAGCAGTCGTTGCAGTCTGCAGTCTATTGACATCAATAAATTAGAATTTTTAATTAAATTATATTGTGGCACACATGGGGGTGTCAAGGCATGTTTCGTTTTTCTTGGGCGATTTGTGTGATTTGCAACTACTACCAATTTTGCAGCCAGTACACTGAACGTTGGAACATACCTTTGGGGCAAATCTCACATCAAAATCATTTAAATGTGACTTTTAGTTGAGTTTGCCTTACATGTGCTTATAGGTGGTAGTAAAGTCAAGTCAATTCAAATCAATTCAAATTGACTCGATACAAGTCAAGTTGCTGTACAACTAGACAGGCCTTGTTAGCGTATCTTACATAATATTTAGATTAACAACAACAGCAGCAGCTACAGCTAGAGCTAGAGCTACGACACTTGATTGATCTACTAATTGATGGAATTAATTCAAGTGCCATAAATAACGCAGTAATCGGCTGTGCTGTGTACCGTGCGAATCGAAGGAAATGCCTTTGAGGGATTTTGCAAACAAGTTTGTCGAGGAGGGGGAGGATTTTAATAGTGGCCGCTAATTGCACATTTCCGGAGTTCAAGTGGAATTTGTTTAGTTTAAATTTATAGTTTTACGTTTTCGATGACAAAATCACAAAATCTAACGAATGATAACACTATGCAAGAAAATGAAATTTTTGGTCGCGATCACAATTTTTTTTGTGTTCCACCATAACATCAACACCAAATATTTAAAATTGAAATTTTGGTCTAGGGTCTTTAGGCAAGAGCGATCTGACTACAATGTTGCACTAATGTTATTGATATCTCCCTCAGATATCGCACATAAAAGTAAATATAAATATTTCGATAAATTTCTGTCTTTTATAGAAATCTTATAAAATAGGCAGGTAAAATAATTTTTTTTCGATAACTGGCGAAGTTATCGACATATTTAATAACCATTCAAAATATTGTATAATAATCCCAAGAAGTTGAGAATTTGTTTGATTTTTTACACTGTAATTCGTTTGAAATGTGAAAATTTTATATTTTTAAATTAAATAAATTAGATTTGATAGGCCCGAAAGCATAATTCAGTATTTCGCACGTCCATGCAGGGAAGATACGCTATAGTTGCATTTTATATTGTCGATGAAAATTTGTGATCTACATCGCATTTCCTTCCATTTCTCTATTTTAGTTAAGTTTTATATAAGTAACAAAACTGTTAAGCAGGCGAAAATGTTTTAAAAAATTGCACATTTTTTTACAGTATTTGTTTATTAGCTTTTAATTTTATTTAACGAATATTACACAATTTTTAAAATAATTTTTTCTTGTTTGGTTCTCTTTGAATTGCAATAAATAATTTTTAATTTTGATTTGAATAAAAACACACATCAATTTTTATCGAAATTTTTATCTTATAATTTTCGAACCCCAGACGAAATATCTCCTAAAAACGATCCGTGACATTTTTTTTAATATTTTTTTACTTTTAAATACAATTATATATTATAATTAATAAAATATTTTATTTAAAGCAAAAAATTACGAGATTTTTCTGGGTTTCTTGCAAATGCATGAAATAATTCAACGCATTATTTTTATGGAAAACAGTTATACATAACCAAAAAATTTATCGATTTTTTTTAAATTTTCGAGTATCTTAAATTCTGCGGAATTTTTTAAAAATAATCTTTAAATTTTTATTTTTTTATCGCGCTATTTTTTAAAATAATTTTTCATGAATTGGCATCTAAGAATTTATTTGTAGTTATACTTTGAATGAAAACACATATCATTTTTATTGAATTTCATAATCGATAACTATCGATTACTAAGACAGTTATCGATTTTTTCGATATTTTTCTTATAAGTCTATATTTTTCTTAATTTGAAAAGCTTAAGAAGCATGTGTGCTTTATTACTTGGTGCGATTTTTTAAACGCAAATTCGGCAAGTGAGTTGTGATTCTCGTTCGTTTGTGAGAATCATCTCCTTATAGAGGCCGGGTTTGAAGTTGAAAAGTCGCTGCGAAGCCACTTGAGAAGACTTTTGACATGGTCGAAATCATGATCATGCCATTTGTAAATAAATTTGCATTCTATTGAATATAGATGCAAAAAGGTCTTGAGGCAGGACAATATCCCAGTTCAAATCAAATATTGATTACAGACCAAAAAATACAAACGAAAAAACTAAATACACATAATTTTTATAGAATTTCACAATCGATAACTATGAAACTTATCGATTATTAAAGCATCGATATTTCGTTATCGATATTTTTTTTTTTCATATAAATTTTCGCTTTTTCATATTATTTTGAGGTGTTATGTGCTCAACTTACGGCGACTCGAGCATGTGCCAGTTAGAATGATAGTGGTCTAAGTCAAACTTTATCTGTTCTGAGATATGCAATGGTTTATGTTTGAGGCAATTGAAAAACATTTTTCCATCGAAACACAATTTTTTTCTTAGAATATCCTACTACTATATCGAAGTTTTAGAAAAAAAAATGAACAAAGTTGGTACCTCTCAGGGAACCACTACTTTAGACCACTTTCATTCTTCTCAAAATTGGAAAACTTGAAAATTTTTATTTTTTTTCACAAAAGTAATATATCCTTGCCAAAAATGACAGAAAACACAAAATATTTTATTAAAAAAAATGAAAAATAATATACATAAATATTTACAGGTTGTTCGTCTAGAAAATTTATATTGAAATTATTTTTTACTTTTCCAATAATTTCATTTTATATGTTATTCAAATTATCTGAATCACCTGAAATGGACATTATAAAAAAATCACACATCAATATTAGTGGATATAGTGTGATTTAGACCACATTCAAACTAACACTAAAGTTAATTTTGTTGTGCATAAAATGAGAAGGTGCATAATTTGTAAGGGTAAATTTTTTATAAATGTCAGAAATAAAAGTTCTTATATTAGAGATCTGATCAAACTAAAGGAAAAAATTGGCATATCTATTTTTTTTGGATTTTTGATTTAGACCACTATCATTCTAACTGGCACATATATAGTTTAAATAATGCCCATGTTCTAAACATTTGAGAATAAAGAACTCGAAGAGCTTTGTCTTCCCAAATTAATTCACAATCATCGATCTACCACAAAATAGCCTCTGCTAACGATAACTTCGCTCACAAGCCATGAATATGCCACCAACATGCCCATACCATTAATTTATTCGCCTCATCCTTTTTGATTTGCACTCTGTGGTTGCGGTTGTCACTTCTCCCCTTGCCGCCTGCCATGTGCGATTGGTGGCCAGACCTGCCAGACGTTATCGTCAACAAAATTGCAAAACGATTGCGAGAACATTGCGAACAAAATAAAAACGAAAATGGAAATTGTCGATACTTCTGTACAATGTTTCGAAGTACCGGAGTACTCAGAGTAGCCATCAATGAGTCAACTGAATGGCAACAGACGTTGTTCATGGTTTCCCTTCAGTCAACCTCCAGTCAGACGAGCTCATACATATATCCGACAAAAGATCTTTTAATGCCAGAAGATGTCAACATTTTAAGGGCTCCATTTCATTGATTTGAGGCCATCAGGATTGTTTTATGTTTACGACGAAAGAGTAGAAATCTATGATTTGGGCACAGCAAAAAAAAAAGATTTATAAAGCTATTGCTTGATTGCTGGCTGTGTGGTTTCATGGAGGGTGCTATAAATAGCTGCGGCAATGGAGGAAATCTGTCAATGTTTTTGTAGTAAAAGAGGATGTGCGCGTGGAGGAAGAAAGACTTCAGCAGCTTGTTAGAGGGTGGAGATATTGCAGATGGTGGAGCTCACAGATCTAATCACCACTGAGGCTTGCTGACATCTTGTCAGTATTTTAATATGGGACTTGAATTGGAAGTACGAAGTTTTACTTTCGAATTATAACCTACTTTAAATACAAGTGTAATCCCAGAATTTCGCTACCCCACCCTCGTAACACCGTGCAACTAGCTTAAGAAACGATTTCATTTTAAATTATCTGCCATGTACCGGCGTACAGCGTTTATGGCAAAACATCAATCGTCCGTTGGTACTACAAACATCAGATGAAACGACAGACGTTCATACTCCAACAACTTGGCCGGTTTGGCCCAGAAGAGACAGCACAATAAAACAACACAAAACTGTCGTATGTAAATCAAAGATCATTGATTTGTTTCCTTCTGCGCCAACGTCTTCTTCTTCAACATCATTCGCTTCTTCTTCTGGTCCTCTAGTCAAAGCCCCAAAGATCGATCTGCGTTGCCTCTTGCACGGCCTGTGGGGATTGTATGGCTTAAATGCCGTTTTAACAAAGTTTCCGATCAGCAAGTCTTATGCCATCCAACATTCCATGTACCTGCCACATGCTCTCCACACTGACTGCGGCATGACTACGTGGGCAATTTCACGTTAAGTTGACACAAGAGCATGAATCTTCTTGAAATGTGGTAGATGGTTAAAAGAGGATTCAAAAAGTCCAAAATCGGACCAGAGAGAACTTTTTCCTTACAAGGATTTAAAAGGATTTTTAAAATTTCCCTAGTATTTGGAGTATTTATGCATATTTTTTAATTTTTCTCGAAACCAAAAATCGAATTTTTTCAAAATTCATACTTTTAGGGCAAAAAAGGGTTAGAACTGGTACCAATCCGCCGACAACAGCTAGAAACATGAAATTCTCTGCGAACATCCCTCTAGTTGCGTAGATCCATAAAAAAAGGAATTTTCGAAAATTAGTATGTACTTTTAAGGGGTAAATGGGTAAAGAGGGATAAAAATGGTACCAACCAAAAACAGAAGTTGAAGTCATGAAATTCGGCGTATTCACTCCTCATAAGGAAATTTTTTACTTTTTGGAAAAAAATGGGGCGAAAAGGGATAAAAATGGTACCAGTCAAACGGCCGATAAATAGACATAAAATACTAACTAGTATTTGGAGTATTTAAGATCAATATTTGAAAAAAGGGCAAAAAGGGATAAAAATGGTACGAATTAAAGTACAACAACTACAAAAACTATGTAATTTAAAGAGCATGTCCCTCTAATTGCGTTGACACGTTGAAAGGGATTTTTAGAAATTCGTACTTTTGAGGTGTAAAATTGGAAAAGAGGGATAAAAATGGTACCAACCAAATGGTAAAAGCCAGAATCTTGAAATTCGGTCTGTACATTCCTCTGACTGTGTAAACGCAAAATGTTAAGGAATTTTTTAAAACATTTTTCTTTTAAGAAAGAACGGGCCGAAAGGGGACAAAAAATGGTACCAAACAAACGGATTCTGCTAAAATCTCAAAACTCGGTGTATACGTCGCTATGGCTAATTAGATGCAAAAAATAAGAGATATTCGATATATCGATACTTTTATGGAGTAAGATGTGGAAAAGGGATAAAATTGGTACCAACCAAATATGTGCAGATAGAAGCATGAAATTCGATGTGTGCATTCCTTGGATTGGAATTTTTCAAGGAAGGCATTTTCGAAGTTATACTTTTATAAAAATTGTGCAAATGGGGATAAAAATGGTACCAAAACGACTGAAGACATAATTACGAAATTTGGAGTATAAATTCCTCTGAATTCGTAGACGCTCAAAACAAAAGCATGTTTTAAATGTGTACTTTTAGTGACAAAATGGTGGATAAAAATAGAACAAATAGGGGATAAAAATCGTACCACAAAGACTATAGTTGGAACCATGAAATTTAGGTGCAAAATGGGTAAAATTGATCGAGAAGAATAAAAATTGTCCTTACCTAAGGCTGAAAGTAGCTTAATTAACCCCTGCTATTTGAGTATTTGGTAGATATTTTCTCATTTCCACTTTTAAAATACCTTTGATGTATTATTTTGGCATGTTTTGTCTAGGGCTATCACGGTATCGGGTGTTTTAGAAAGGTTTCAGTTTCCGATGGATTAAACGGATGATCGGCTCAGAATATGCATCTCCTTAATTTAACGATATATGCCAATCGAAATCCAACCATCCATCCCTTCTTCTGTTGCTCCGCCAAATTATCATGGATTTTCTCATTTGTATTGACTTTGGCTTTGGGTTTTGCCTCTCCAGGCCAGGCCAACAATGTCTGAGAAAGCGAAATATTTGTATTTACAAGTTGCAAGTTGCCTGCACCGTGATGCGATGTTTGTCTTTCTTGTGCGCGAAGCTTTAGTTTCTAGATCGCCTACCTCCTACTCCATGACAACATCTTCTTCGGCTTCCCAAAGCCCTGTGCGGTTAGTTGGTGTTTATTTTACGGCTCGATGTGAGTGTGTCTGTGTTGGTGTGTGGAAAGTAAATATTTGTTGGCGCCATTTGTTTATTATCGCTACTCAAGGGATTACCACACTCTGATCTCGGTTTAATGACTTGTTTTGCTCCACGACACCAAAACATTCACAGTCACATTCAGACTCATTCACTCCCAGTTGTACCAAAATGTTGGCTGTGACTGTTGGTTGTCTGCCTCTGCTCCTATCCTCTCCTCTTTCGAATACGACAAATCTTCATTTTATTTTGCTGTAAAAGTTGTTAATTGAATTAAGGAAAACAGCAATAACAACAACAACAACAACGTCAACAATATTGGCAACGGCATCTCAACATCAGCACGCTGCGCCATCACAAGAAACTATTTATTGGCTTTCCTGGCAGGCCGGCTGGAAGTCAGTCAGGTAGGCAACCAGGCTAGCTGGTAAGAATGTTAAGATCGCTTTCAGCCACAACTGAGTGAACGACTTCGTTTCGTTGTCATTGACTGTGTGTTTAAGCCATCATCGTCGTCGTCATCATCATCGGTATCGTCATTGTTCAATGGTTGTGCCTGACTTTGGCTCGGTCAGGGCGGGAGAAGGCTTAAACAGTTTACATTGTTGTTGTTCTTCGCCTTTTTTTTCGAAAAATGCAATTAAATTGACTAAACGAAAAACGTTATCACTTATTTGGGTGCCCTACATCGCCGGGAGGTTGTTAGTTAGGCAGCAAGCATTTATTTGAGACATTTTGCATTTGATTCACCCTACTTGCAACTTTCTTAGAATCTATAGAAATAACTCGGCTGAAATAGACAAATAAAAACGATCAAGGGTTCGTTTAGATATATATATAAGGTGGTGATTTCGCTGTAAAGCCAAATTCAATATACCTTTTTTTCAACTATCTAAAATTTGATAAATAGCGGGATATGTGGATAAAAAAAACGGGATTTGGAATTTTGTACGAAAAAAGTGGGCTATAGGAAATCTAACCAAATTTTTGTGTGGACTGAGAGATACTGATTCAGAAAACATAATGGCTACAAATCTTCCAAAAAACAGTGGTTTTGGAACAGTCTCCAAAAGCATTTCCAAAAAGAAATTTTTTAGATAATTTTTAATTTGTACTTCGAAGATAGACCTAAAATTTGTATACTATAATTTTGGAAAAAGGAATTTCTTACTTTCACATATTCATTTTGCTAGGTAACTATACTTGTATAAACACATACATACGTATACAAGTCAATGAGATGCTTGTATGGTGGCATATATTTTTTTGGTGCGATTTTTTAAACAGATATTCGGCAAGTGAGTTGTTCTTCTCATTTGTTTGTGAGAATCATTTAGTTAAAGAGGACGGGTATGTCGTTAAAAAGTCGCTGCGAAACCACCTGAGAGAACCTTTCACAGGGTGGAAGTCATGATAGTGGTAGTGTGCAGCCAAGTAAGAAATGTCACCATGCCATTTGTAAATATATTTGCAATATAGATGCAAAATAGTCTTGAGCCAGGAGAATATACCAGTTTAAATCAAAAATTGATTGTAGACCAAAATAAAACAAACGAAAAAAAATATTTGTAAAAAAATCATTTCTGTTAGAACGGAAAATAAGTGTCATAACTTCTACATTTATCCCTCGATTTTCTTCAAATAGTCCTTGTTTTCTTCGTAAAATGCCAGATATTATAAAATAAAAGTAAATATTCTGTATTATTTTTTTAAAGGAGGTTTTCGCGTTAAAATTAGTATTAGTCTTTTGGTTAGAATTAGTCTTTTTAGAATTCAAGCACTAAAGAATATATTTTATACACATAACAAGTAAAAACGGCGTTAAGTTCGGCCGGACCGAACTTTATATACCCTCCACCATGGATTGCATTCCACAGAGGTTGTCGGTTTTCGTAGAAGTGCAGTAATATTACAGGAAAATAAGAATTTTTTAATATAGCCAAACCAAAACAAATACAAATATTGAAAAAATAATTTTATAAATAAATATAATATATTAATTATTTCAAACCATTATTTATTTCAAATCAAAAAATAAATATTCTTATATTTATATTTTCAAAAAGCTTAAATACCATAAATATTGGTAGATAGTGGGTGCTACAGTTGGTTGTATTTCCATTCTATTTTAATTCAAAAAGTACAAATTTTGAAAATCCATTATCAGACGTACATAGTGCAAAATAACCTAACTTCATGATTCAAAAAATTTTATTTTGCGTGTCTATGCAGTTAGAGGAATGTATACACCGAATTCCATGATTCCAGCTGCGCCCATTTGGTTGGTACTATTTTTATCCCCTTTTTTCCACTTTGACCCCAAAAAGTACGAATTTCGAAAAATCAGTTTATTTTCCGTGCCTACACAGTCAGAGGAATGTATACTCCGAATTTCATGACTCTAGCTGCGGTCATTTGATTGGTACTATTTTTATCCCATTTTTTTCATTTTAACCCCAAAAAGTACGAATTTTGAAAAATCTGTGTATTTTACTTGTCTATGCAAACAGAGGAATGTATACACTGAATTTCATTATTCTAGGTACAGCCGTTTGGTTGGTACCATTTTTATCCCTCTATTTCCATTTTACCCCTTAAAAGTACGAATTTGGAAAAAATACGTTTATATTATATATCTACTCAATTAGAGGAATGTACACACCGAATTTCGTGTTTCTAGCTTCCCTTTTTTGTCCCATTTCACCCCCTACAAATAAGAATCACTTTATAGTGCACGTTTTTGCTATAACGGTAATACACATACCAATATCAAGCAAATATAAAGAGACATATTCAAAAAACATGCTTAAATACGCTAAAATATTAGGGATTATTATGGGTATTTTTAGTCCTTGTGATGGAAAAATTTTTCCCTTTGGGCCGATTTCGCCCCGTATTTGTTGTCCATTATTTCAATTTTAATAGGCCCTTGGAAGCATTTTAAATATAAATTTTTATTCTTGTTTGATTTGATATTGCTTCGGAAATTTTCCTGGACTAAGACTTTTTCGCAACAATATTTTATAGAATGCTAATTTATTTATAAATGACATGGTGACATTTATTACTTGGTAAATAAAAAACAAATATAAAATAAATATAATAATAAAATATAATAATAAATATAATAATATTTTAGTGAAATTTAAAATTTTTTTTAGGGTTTTCATCGTAGCTTAGAAAAGAAACCATAAAATCAACACTAAAAACTGCAGATAATTATTTTATTAAATTCACATTTTTGTCGAAGTATCTCTAATTTTCGTACTATAATTTTGAGATTTTGGGATTATATATTTTAACTAGCTGAACCCCCGCCCTCTTCGCCAGGCAAAAAAAAAAAAACAAACGGTAAAATTAAAATTTGCTTTCATAATGATTTTTCTCCTGATCGGTAATATATGTACCAATTATAATCAAGGTACTTGCCTGAGATACTAAAGAAATGGATATGTGAACGTTAGTTTACGGCGAATAATGGAAAAATGTCAAAAATCAAATTGATTTTTTGTTAAGTATGATTCTCCTCATTTCCATTACTTAAACAAATTCATTTGTAAGAAGAAATTACATTACATTCAAAACACATAGAAAATCAATCAAATTGTTCACTAATCAAACAACACAAAAACTAAAAAATTAATTTAATTTCCGCTTTCTTGAATTAAGTCGGGTCTTGACAAATGAATATTTCTATTAAATTATTATGTAACCTTTCTTTACTGTTGTCCAAAGAAAATCCACAGAAAACGTGTAATCTCAAAATTCAAATCAAAAATCTTCCATCTTTCAAATCCCGCCCATTTGTTTATTGTCTAAGTAGCTCACATATATTCACGGTGTCGAATATACTCAAAAACAGGATTGAATTTCGCATGGGAAGTGTCACGGCCACTTTCCGCCCATCTCGGTGTGAAATATACTCTAAAACCGGTTTTAATTTCATATGGAAAGGTCACGCCCACTTTCCGCCCATCTCTGCACAACTGTTTACACTGGATCAAATCACACAAAATTTCAGCACTCTAGGTGTCATAGAACTGACCATATTCGATAATATGTTTTAACTTCGTATGGGAGGTGCCACGCCCACTTTTACAATACCGCCCATTTTTTGGGCACAGTTACTCACATTGATGCTAGATGCACTCACACAAAATTTCAGTATTGTATCTGTCATAGAACGGAATATATTCGCAAAAAGGGTTTTAACTTCGTATGGGAGGTGCCACGCCCACTTTTCCATTAACGCCCATTTTTGGCACAACTACGGACATTGATGCTAGATGCACTTACACAAAATTACAGCACTCTAGGTGTCATAGAACTGACAATACTCAATAATAGGTTTTAACTTCGTATGGGAGGAGCCACGCCCACTTTTCCATTAACGCCCATTTTTGGCACAACTACGGACATTGATGCTAGATGCACTTACACAAAATTACAGTACTCTAGGTGTCATAGAAGTGACAATATTAAATAATAGGGTTTAACTTCGTATGGGAGGTGCCACGCCCACTTTTTCATTACCGCACATTTTTGGCACAACTACGGACATTGATGCTAGATGCACTTACACAAAATTACAGCACTCTAGGTGTCATAGAACTGACAGTATTAAATAATAGGGTTTAACTTCGTATGAGAAGTGCCACGCCCACTTTTCCTATAACGCCCATATTTGGCAGAACTACGCACGTTTATGCTAGATGCACTTACACAAAATTTCAGTATTGTAGCTGTCATAGAACAGAATATATTCGATAATAGGTTTTAACTTCGTATGGGAGGTGCCACGCCCACTTTTCCAATACCGCCCTTTTTTTAGCACAACTGTGCAGACTAATAATAAGTGAACTTGCACAATAATTCAAGACTCCAGCTGCAACAGTATACCGAATATGCTAATTTATAAAAAACGAATAAATCCCCAATTTGTGTGGGAGGTGCCACGCAAACTGACAATATCAAAAATTTATATAGCCGGTTCAGTATGAACATACAGTGAAAATTTCAAGAAGATCGGTCCTGTAGTTTAGGCTGCTATAAAGAACAAACAAACAAACGAACCCACAAACTTACAAACACAGATTTATTTTTATAAAGGGTCCGCCAAATAACTTTTTTTTGAAAATGCTATAAGAAAAACTACTGAATATTTTCTCAAATTTCTTTTTTTATTTGAAAGTACAATCCTTCCGGTTAATAATGGAAAATAATTTCATTCAAATGGCTGCTGAGGGCACCCCACAAATAATAATCCAACGGTTGTATAGTTGAAAAAAACGTTAGATGGCGGACCCTTTATATAAAGAAGATAGATAAGCTTCTAATGTTGAAAATAAAGCATAGTTTTTAGGGAAGCTATTCCAAACTATACCCTATTTTTCGGTGCAGTTTTTCCATTTGTTATGATTTTTTCGTGCCACCAAAAAGATTTCATTTTAATAGCTTTGGGGATACCCCCTGCTTATAGAAAAGTTGACATACAAAATACACTAGAAAAACATGATCAGCTTAATTTCCATACTATTGTGGCCCATAATGAACAAAATAAATATAAATTATATTAATATTATTACATTGTAATTTACGCTCTTACTTTTCAATCTCACATTGGAAAATGTGAAAAGAAATACTTGAAATATTTTGCTTAAATTTTGTGGGGTCTCGTACAAAATTCCAGGGCTTTTCTGGCGAGGAATCACAGTATATATGTAGTAATCACCGGCTATATTGCTATTCGCCCTTAGGAGGTTTTTTGAAAACTTTTTGGAAAACCTCTGGCCACAATAGCCCAATTCATGTTTGCCCACTTAGCAGCGCTAATGTGTATTTCACTCTCGTGTCTTTCCTTGATGCTCGACGAAGGCTGCTAACAACTTTAATCCCAAAAATATAGTATGTTCGCTGGAGTGTTTGTGTGGCGAACACCCCCGCCCACTGTAAGAGAAACCCGAAATCAATGCAAATTACCCCGTATTTATTTTCCAAGCGGTTTCTTTTGGTCAATTAACACAAAAACACCAACAACAACCAACCGCCACCGCCACCACCGCCAACATCAACCTCTGTCAACAACAGCTGAAAATGTATCACATGCTCGGTTGTGCGAACATAAGACATGATTTGATTATAGCTTTTCAAAATGAACAACCAAACAACAGACGCAGACACATAACGAACATCCATGCGTATGCATTTTCACATTGTGTGTGACTGACTGACTGACTGACTGACTGTATGTGTGTGTTGTGTTGTATTCATGCATGTATGACGACGAGCATTTTGCACAAACGATTGCAGTTAAACAAAAAGTACGTGTTAAACTTCAAAGATTGTCGCCACTAAGACGCAACATGATACTTACGACCGAGTACATGAACATTATTAGAGCACATTTTTTCTAGTTTTTGCTTTTTTTTTGTATTATTGCACAGCATTCAGCAATCGGCGTTAATATGTACATGCACATATCTATGTATATACGAATGAGTAGTATATATTTATCTGAAAATATCTGGTATATTTCTATATAAACTTGTATATATACAAACATTCTACATACATTCATATTTGTAATAGTAATAATTTGTTATGGGAATTTTGCTGTTAAAACAGTCGAGTCAGTCACTCGGTGTTTATGTGGTCAAGCAGGAAAGGGTGCATTTCTTTTGGCAGAGGTCATAGAATATATGGAATGGTCAAAGCAGAGAACATCATGTTTGCCTGCGCTTCGGGGGAAACTTAGATTTTGTTTAAATGATTAAGTCAAAAAAATTATAAAATTTAGATTTTATTTTAATTTAGAAAGGTAAAATATAGGGTGGGCCATTTAAAATTTAAAATTAGAATAGGCTATAAAAGAGTACTGATTATTTTTTCAAATTTCTGTTTCTATTTGAAAGGTTGAACTTTGTAATTAAATAATGGAACACAGTAACATTCATATGACTACCAAGACTGGCTCGGCAGTACCCAATTTTTCAGTATAGCCCAAAATCCATAATTGTTGTGGATGCATTGACTTCTCAATAGTCAACCCCATATGCGGCAATTTTGCTTATTGACATAGCCACCGAGATGAAAACAAGCTTCATGATGGCAGAACTGAAGACCGATCTCTTCTCGAAATTTTTCACGTAAATTTCTTCAAGTTTGCGTTAAAGACTGACTACTTTGGATGTTGTTTTTTGATATTTTCCCAATTTTGTTCGAGTGTATAGCGTCCCATTTTGCAAATGTTAAACATAAACCTGAAAAGAACCAGTAAGGAAAGGCTAAAGTCAGGCTGGGCCGACTATATGATACACTCCACTTTCTATCAGAATACAATTCAATTCGTAAAAAAAGTGAAAACGGGAAGAATTTTTGTATGTTTCCTAATCATTTGTCAAATCGAGAAGAATATTTATATTTGGGTGTTTCTCATGGAAATATAAGATATTTTGCCAAATTTGAGGAAAATCTGTTAAAATATGTGGTTTCTGGAGCGGAAAAACTCAAATCGGGAGTGAAAATTGTATGTGGGCTATATCTAAATCTGAACCGATCTGAGCTATTTTCACCATTGGTGTTTCTAGTTGAAATATGAGATGTTTTGTCAATTTTGAAGAACATCTGTTAAAATATGTGGATTCTACAGCAGAAAAAGTCAAATCGGGAGTGAAATTTGTATGGGGGCTATATCTAAATCTGAACCGATCTGACCTATTTTCAAAATAGGTATTTCTAGTGGAAATATAAGATGTTTTGCCAAGTTTGAAGAAAATCTGTTGTAATATATGATATCTAGAGTGAAAAGAGTCAATTCGGGAGTGAAATTCGTATGAGGGCTGTATCTAAATCTGAACCGATTTTCTTCAAATTAAATAGCGTTCGTTCTTATCCCGAAAAACTATGATGTGCAAAGTTTCATTTGGTTCTGGCTACAATTGCGACCTGTACTTTGATTACAAGAATAGATGGACAGACGGACGAACGGACGGACATTGTTAAATCGATTCAAAAAGTGATTCTAAGTCGATCGGTATAATTAACAATGGGTCTATCTCGCTTCCTTTTGGGTGTTACAAACAAATGCACAAAGACATAATACTCTCATGGAGTGTATACAAATTAATGTTATTCTACCTTTCAAAGTCAAATTAATCGTTAGTTCAAGATTAAAATTTTAGATCGTCCACCTTGTTCCCTGTTTTTTGTCCTGACAGAGGTTTTTATGCCCTCCAAATCCAAGATGGGGGTATACTAAATTTGTCATTCCGTTTGTAACACCTTGCAATATCGACCTGAGACCCTATAAAGTTCTTGATGGTCACAAAATTCTAAGACGATCTAGCCATGTCCGTCCTTCTGTTGAAAGCGCTATAGCGTCTAAACGAAAGGAGTTAGGACGTCTAAATTTTCCATAAATGCGTTTTATAGCCATACATCGGTTGGAATTGCAACTGGGCGAAATCAGTCCAAAGGGTAAAATTTTTTTCACACAAGGACTGAAAATTCCCATAATAATGTCTAATATTTTAGAGCATTTCTTACATACATACATACTTACTTGATATGTGGTACGCGCATTCCCCATATATCAAAAACGTGAAACTTAAAGTGATTCGTATTCATAGGGGGTGAAATGGGACAGAAAGGGATAAAAATCGTACCTATCAAACGACAAAAGCTAGAAACACGATATTCGGTGCATACATTCCTCTAATTGAGTGGATACATAATATAAAACTATTTTTGTCCAAATTCGTACATTTAAGGGATAAAATGGGAATAGAGGGATAAAAATGGTACCAACTAAACGGTTACAGCTAGAATGATGAAATTCGGTGTGTAAATCCCTCTAATTACGTAGACACGTAAAATGAAGGGATTTTTCGAAAATCGTACTTTTAGGGGGAAAATAAAATATATAATATAATATTATATAAAATAAAATGTAAAAAGGGGTTAAAAATAGTACCAACCAAAGACCGCAATCACAATCATGAAATTCGGTGTAGACATTCCTCCTACTGCGTAGACACGAAAAATAAAAAGGTTTTCCCAAATTCAGTTTGTCAAGGGATACACTGGGAATAGAGGGATAAAAATGGTACCAACTAAACGGTTACAGCTAGAATGTGAAATCCGGTGTCTAAATCCTTCTAATTACGTAGACAAGTAAAATAAAGAGTCTTTCGAAATTCGTACTTTTAGGAGATAAAATGTAAAAAGGAGATAGTAATTGTACCAACCAAATGGCCGCAATCACAATCGTGAAATTCGGCGTAGACATTTATCCGACTGCGTAGACACGAAAAATAAACAGGTTTTCCCAAATTCGTTTTGTCAAGTGATACACTGGGAATAGAGGGATAAAAATGGTACCAACTAAACGGCTACATTACGTAAACATATAAAATAAAGAGATTTTCGAAAGTCATACTTCTATGGAGACAAAAGAGAGAAAAATAGTGCCAACCAAATGGTCGCATGAAATTCGGTGTATACATTCCTCTGACTGCATTAACACGAAAAATAAAAATAATTTCCTAATTTGTACTTTATTTTTTTTTTACTTTTACAAACATATTGGTAGCCTTGCCTTATATGCGTGGTTTAAAATAATTAAAATTTTATATTTATTTATAAAATTATTTTTTTAATATTTTTATTTGTTTTGGTTTGACTATATTAAAAATCTCTAACATTTTCCTGTAATATTACTGGACTTCTGTAGAATCGACAGCCTCTGTGGAATGCAACCATGGTGGAGGGTATATAAGGTACGGCCCGGTCGAACTTAACTCCCTCTTGACTTGTTTTAAATAAAACTATTTTTTAAATGAATAATTTTTCATAACTTCCGGACCACAAGATGGGTATTTATTTCACTTCTTCTGATTTTCTGAAAACTTTTTGAAAATAATCATTTAAATCTTTTATATATGTATGTTCGTTATGAAATGTTATCCACCACCACCATTCATCCAATTCGATCTGCTGTCCACCTTTGGTTTGGACAACTCCCCCACCCAAGCATGCCTGTTTCTTAGTCATACCCTTGATTACGCCCCTGTTTGTAAATAATATACAACGGCGGCTATATAAACGCCACTAAATAAGTGGTCAACAATAACTACCGTTTTACGACGTGTAGCTGCAACACACACTCACTCTCTCAGACATCGTTCACGTCGCTGCTGCTGGTTGGCGTTGATGTCTATGTTTAGTCCTTGGGTTTGCTGTCGTTGTTGTTTCTGTTCTTTTTTTTTCGATATTTTATTTAAATGTTATTAACCATAATCAACCACTGGTGTTTAAATCAAAAGAACATAAAAATCACCGGGGAAAATATGAAATTTGAAATTTCTGCCGTAAAAAACAACAACAAAAAACATTTATGGCCCATAAGCATGTGATGTTGTTTTGGCGTGTTTGTCATGAAAACGCAAGTAACAGACATTTTTATGTCATAAAAGAATATTTTACTACCGAAATTGTATGTACGACACAAGTCGTACGTACTCTCAAACACATAGCGGTCATAAAACAAAACTAAAGTTTAAATTTGTGTTGGAGTTGGTGTAGGTAGAAGGAGGAGGAGGTTTGCTTGAAAACTATCAGCATAAATGTGAGGTAAATTTATGCAATGTGAGGCGAGTCTATTCAATCAATCAAGATTCGCTAGTAAATTACCTACCAGGAATTCATATAAGCGACTATAGGTCTGCCGAAACAAAAGGTCCGCTTAACAAAAGGGTAATAACTAGAATCTTATTTCTTCGTTCAGAACTTAAAAACCTCATAATAATCATCTCCATCCTCAATAAATATATTCTATTGTGTTTTCCACTCATAAAATTTTAAATTATATGTTTAATATTGAACATTCTTTTGAGTCTATAGAAAATTTGTATGTTATTGCCCTGTATACTTTACAGAAATAATTAATAACATTATCCAACAGCATTTTTGTAACAGAGTAGCGATCAGTTTTGCAGAAGGGAGTATTATACTAAGTGAAAAAAATGTTAAGTCTGAGAGAATTCTTATTGTCAGAACTATGTTGTGGAATTTTATGAGGATAATTTTTGTGGAAGATCTTAACCCTCTAGCTCATCTCTTTATGGGACAATTTAAACCTTTTTTCGATCAGAAAAAATACTTTCAAAAGGGACATTTAAGGATTAAAATGGATTAAATTTACCAGAAAATTTCAGTGGAGGTCACCCTAAAAATCAAAAATACTCGCCAACTTATACCAAAAAAAATTTTGGAAGATCGATTATTTTCGACAAAAAATGTAAATTCTTCGCTAGTGCACGGTAAGCAAAAAATAAAAATTAAATATTTTTGAAAAATTTTCATTTTCGCGGGAGATATGGACAACATGATTTTGTATTCATGACATTTTTGTTTTGTAATTTTCTCGCGATCTCGCGATATGTAGTCAGTCGCGAGGAAAGCTGTAATTGTTGCAAAAATCCACTATTCGCGGTTGCAATTGCATTTATTTAAACATTCTCTTTCTGGGTTTCTGAAACAATTCTGTCACAAATATTCCATATTTAGTCAGCAATCTTCTGCCAACAAATATTTTGGCATTCTCTATATGATAACCAGTAAGGAAAGGCTAAAGTCGGGCGGGGCCGACTCTATGATACACTCCACTTTCAATCCGAATACAATTCAATTCGGTGAAAAAGTGAAAACGGGAAGGTTTTTTGCATCCTGTAAATGAATGTGTTTGACAAAAAATGTTATATCGGAAAGGACATTTGTATGAGGATATATTGAAACCTGGACCGAAATAGGTGAAAAATAAAATGTATAGTTTGGCCAAAATCGGTTAAACTTTTGGGAGCAACATTTGTATTTGGACTATATTTAAATCTGAACCGATCTTACCTACTTTCACCATAGTTTTGTTTAGTTAGATTATAAGATGTTGTGCGAAATTTAAAGACAATCGAGCACAATATGTGGCTTTTAAAGCGGCAAAAGTCAAATCGGGAGCGACATTTATATGGGATCTGAACCGATCTTACCCAATTTCTGCATAGGTGTTGTATTTCTTTAAAAAAATGTTTCTAGTAAGATTATAAGATGTTGTGCCAAATTTAAAGAAAATCGAATACAATATGTGTTTCTACAGAGGAAAATGTCAAATCGGGAATGACATTTGTATGGGGGCTATATCTAAATCTGAACCGATTTGACCTATTTTCACCATAGATGTTCTTAGTTTAAATATAAGATGTTTTGCCAAATCTGAAGACAATCTGATACAATATGTGGTTTCTAGAGCGGAAAAAGTCAAATCGGGAGCGAAATTTGTATGGGAGCTATATATAAATCTGAACCGATCTGTCCGATATTCACCATGGGAGTTTCTAGTGGGAATATAAGATGTTTTACCAAATCTGAAGACAATCTGATACATTATGTGGTCTCTAGAGCGGAAAAAGTCAAATCGGGAGAGAAATTTGTATGGGGGCTATATCTAAATCTGAACCGATTTTCTTCAAATTAAATAGCGTTCGTCCTTATCCCGAAAAACATCGTTGTGCAAAGTTTCATTTGGTTCTGTCTACAATTGCGACCTGTATCGTGATTACAAGAATAGATGGACGGACGGACAGACAGACGGACAGACAGACGGACATTGCTAAATCGACTCAGAAAGTGATTCTAAGACGATCGGTATAATTAACAATGGGTCTATCTCGTTTCCTTTTGGGTGTTACAAACAAATGCACAAAGACATAATACTCTCGTGGAGTGTATAAAAAGTTACGGAGGATTATCTATAGGCACATTTTACAATTTTTAACTTTTCAGCCAACATTTATCCTATTTCGCTCTTACTTTAGCGGTTTATAAGGTTAGATGTCCAGTTAATTGTAATAAAGGTAATGTTTAGAATTTCACTTTCATACAGAAACAGTGCTGTCAAAAACAAAAAAAATAGAAAATAAGTTAAAGCATTTTCTTCGGTAAGGGACGAGCTTCAAGTATAACGTGCCATGCTCAATTTGAAAAAATTCGGTTGAAATACGCGGTTTCTGGGGCGCAAAGTCAATCCGGGAGCAAAATTTTTATCTATATGTAAATCTGAACCGATCTGACTTATTTTCATTATGGGTGTTTCTAGTTGAAATATAAGATATTTTGCCAGATTTGAAGAAGATCTGTTGAAATTTTTTGTTTCTGGAGCGGAAAAAGTCAAATTGGGAGCGAAATTTCTATGGGAGCTATATATAAATCTGAACCGATCTAACACATTTTTACCATAGGTGTTACTAGTTGAACTGTAACATGTTCTGCCAATTTTGAAGAAAATCTGTTGTAATATGTGGTATCTAGAGTGAAAAGAGTCAAATCGGGAGTGAAATTCGTTTAGGGGCTATATCTAAATCTGAACCGATTTTCTTGAAATTAAATAGCGTTCGTCCTTGTCCCGAATAACTTCGTTGTGCAAAGTTTCGTTTGGTTCTAGCTACAATTGCAACCTGTATCGTGATTACAAGAATAGATGGACAGACAGAAAGACAGACAGACAGACGGACAGACAGACATTGCTAAATCGATTCATAAAGTGTAAAATCACTTTTTGAATCGATCTGTATAATTAACAATTATACCGATCCCTTCCGTTTGTCGGGCTTGCAGATGTACTTTCTCGTTGTACCCAAAATTGTTATGAAAAATCGCCAATTATCCCCAAAATATAAAAATTGGTTGAGCGCCCCGGTAGTCGAGTTGATAGCGTCCTCGGCTTTCAGCATGTGGGTTGTGGGTTCGATTCCCACCAGAGGTCTGGTCTGTCGCTGCAATAACTAGCCACATTGGTCTTAGTTACCCCCGCTCAATCCAAGGACCCGAAATTAGAATATAAATTTACTTGGTATGGTAATTCAGAAGAAATAAATAAAAAATAAAAATTGGCTTTATTTCAAAGAATTCGACCATAACACATTATGCATTATTTGTTGATTCATCAACAACCATGTAATATTTTAATCACTTTTGTCCCCAAAAAAATCATGAAAAAATCTCCATTATAAAAAATTTGTTATATTTAAAAAAAATCGTCCAAAACAGACACAATTTATGAAAGATTTGTTGTTAGTTTAAATTGCAGTACAAAAATAACAATATATATATCGTGATGTGTCGGATGATATTTTGTTGAAATCAAATGATTATAGGAGTTTGGAGTGTCATTAATTTAATTAAAATTCTTATTAATATTAAATCAAATACTAAATATTTATGAAATCCCCACAAAAACCCTGTCCCCATTTGACATTTTTTGTCTTTTTGACCATCAAATAATACCCATGGTTGAGGACAAATCCCCACATCTGGCAAGCATGGTATTTGTAGTCGTTAAAATTACATTTGAGATTACCGGGCGTGAACGGATTTGTATTTCCAAAATAAGGCAACTCCAAAGAAAATTGGCATTTTAGTACTTTTTTAATGTATCCCTTATTTAATTAATTGTGTTAATGTGATTAATCAGTATTCCTCAATGCACAAATATATTGCGTAGTGTAATGAACGTTCAAAGTAGACAAATATTAGATGAAAAACTTAAAAAACTTATTTATCTGAGTGGTAAACAACAATTCTGCAGATTCTCACAAATAACAATTTTATTATTATTAGAAGGAGCAAAAAAGTTTGTTCAAAGAAGAATATTAGAATATTTTGCATCGCGATATGCACATCCAATTAAAATATGGATTAAAAATGGAATTTGCATAAAAATCCGCTGTCTAGTTCGTACATTAAGGACGATTAGTGAATATGGATGGAATCAACACTTACTATTTATAACTTTTCACAGATTTGTACTATTACGTATACGTAATATTTATTAAAGATGAATAATATTACTCAGCCGCAATTGAACTGATCGGAAACCCAATTCCCTGTGATTTCGATGAAAAATATATGTTTTTCTAAATTCGAACAAATTACTTCTAGTTTTATAGAAAATTGTCAAATCTTAAAAAATATTTTTCCATTCTTTTATTTTTTATGTATTTTTATAAACAAAAAAAAACAATTTCCATTTTTATTAATAAAGAGTGATTTTTTTGAGGTTAGGATTTTCATGCATTAGTATTTGACAGATCACGTGGGATTTCAGACATGGTGTCAAAGAGAAAGATGCTCAGTATGCTTTGACATTTCATCATGAATCGTCTTACAAACGAACAACGCTTGCAAATTATTGAATTTTATTATCAAAATGCGTGCTCTGTTAAGAAAGTTCATTGCGCGCTTCCATTTTATGGTCAGTTTAATCGACCCACTGAAGCGGCTATTCGGGCTATTGTGACTAAATTTCGCACCAAATTTACATTGTTGGACATTAAACCACCAACACGCTTACGTAGAGTGCGAACTGAAGAAAATATCGCAGCTGTATCGGCCAGTGTTAATGATGACCACCAATTTTCGATTCGTCGCCGTTCGCACCAATTGGGTCTCTGTTACTCAAAAACGTGGAAATGCCAAAATTGGACTAAGCGGATGGACCACCTAAGACGCAGCCGCGGTCAACATTTAAATGAAATTATTTTCAAAAAGTAAATGTCATGGACCAATCTAACGTTTCAAATAAAGAACCGATGAGATTTTGCAAATTTTATGCGTTTTTTTTAAAAAAAAGTTATCAAGCTCTTAAAAAATAACCCTTTAGCTTCAATAAGACTATCTTTTCAATTAAAAAGGTCATTGCAGATGAAAGTGCAAATATTTAAATATTCAGATATTTAATGAAAATAAATAAAATCTCTAAAATCCAAAAATTTGTAACATGTTCGCCTTTTTGGTGGTATTTTTGTTCTCTTTAAAATGACTGTTTAAAGAATTAAATCATATGAACTTAACAATAAAAACAACCTAATCGATTTAAGTTTACATTAATAATACTTCTAGATTTATCCATATATTTTCTTCAAGTAGGATGAGGTGCTATCTATTAGAAAAAATAAATATTTTGTTATTTATTCTTGAAAGGTGTTTTGATCTATTTAAAAAAAAAAAAAACTTGATTAAAAAATCTTGTGTCTACAAAGTGTGGTCTATAACTTCTATATTTATCCATAGATTTTTACGAATATACATTGTTTACTTCACAATCTATTCAAAAATAATAAATTTAAGTTTAAAGATTTAAAAAATCATTTTTTCTCAATTTTCGGCGACTGTTCCTAAAAAACTATTTGTATGTGAAAGTGAAATTCGCAACCTATATAGATATCAGAACTACATGTACTTGGGAATATAACTGTGTGTGATCGTTTTAATATTTCCAAAATGATAGTGTTTGACGAAAATTGGAATGAAAAAAAATTAAGAAATTATCCATAAAAAATGTGTTGATTTTATGAAGCTAAAGGGTGGTTAAATTTTAAGAGCCGATGATGATTTTGAATAAAACACAAATTATTTAGGAAATTATTGTCATGTCTTTTTATTAAGATAATATTGGTATGGTTCAATTATGTATGGAACAAAAAATTCCCCAAATGGCCGCCGCGACTTCGACGGCACACCTCCATTCGATGGTCCAAATTTTCGATGACGCTTAGGCATAATTGAGGTTCTATGTCGTTAATGTACCGAATTTTTGTTGAATAGTGGAGTATTTTACAGGATTCATTTAGCACGTTCGACAGTAATGTTCGTTAGGTCACTCTGGCCTTAAACGTTTCTTGTAGTGTGCAAATTATGACTACTTTTTGCGTTTCCACAGCATTTCCTGAGTTATGGCTTCGTTCGATTTGATATTGTTTCTTTTAAAATCACCAAAGATTTCTTAACAAAATATCAAAAAGGAATTTAAATACTAAATTGAAATAAAAAGTTGAAAGACAAGCAACCACCTTGCTAAATTTGCGCCTCTATCTCACGTCAAATAGACACAATTTGAAACAATTATATTTAACACAACACATATGCATGCATTTTGTTTGTGTGCACGTGGCAAATATCAAATCAAATACTCTAAATATCAAGGTCTCATCTAAATTTTCTGAAAAATTGCGCCCATTATTGAGTTCCATGAATCTAAACGCTTATAGCGAATTTGTTTCGATTTGTTTATATTGTACAAATCCGGAGAAAAAAAATTACAAAGTATTTCAACTGAATCTAAACACACCTGTTCTTCAACAAAAGTCCCACCCCCAAACCGTCATCGTCAAAAACCAGCCAGATAATAATAATAATAAAATGTTTCTTATTTCAATTCAATTTCTAGCGAAACAAAACAAAACGAAAAAAATATTAACCAAATTTTTGTTTAATTTCAAATTGCAGGTAAACCGCGCCACAGCAACAGCAAACACACCAACCGAATTTCAATTGCAGACAATCAATTGCAATTGATTTGCTGTAGAGCAAAGAACAACAAACAGCGTTACACTGAGCGAAACGATACGAAACTGCTGCAAAAATGTTTACCTTAGAAAATTACACAAATCTGAAAAGACGACGGAATAAAGTCCATCAAGCGCGAGATGAAACATCGTCGGCAGCAGCAAGAACGGCGGCGGCGGCAACCGCATCATCACCTTCATTGACATCGCCAACAACAACCTGCACCACAGCATCATGTCCATCGACAACAACAGCAAATACAGCACCAGCATCACAAGAGGATGAGGACGAGCGGCAGCATCTGCATCAGCAACACCATCAACATCGCAAATCTCATTTCATCGATAGAAAATCAATGAAAAGTATTAACAACTATTTCCATTACATGCCATCGTGTAAAAGAATATCGAGTGACGATTTGTGGAGAACCACAACAGCAACAACAACACCACGATCCTCCTCATACTCATATTCATCCTCATCCTCATCGAAAGCGACAGCAACAACAGCATCATCCTCGCCATGGCCAACAGCACCAGCAACTGCAACAGCAAAATCACGAACACCTCGAACCGTTCGACATGGAGGCATTGCAACATCCACGACCAGCAACAGCAGTCGACGGCACATGTTGTTGACTTTGATGCTGTTGCTGTTTGTCTGCTTTGTCAACACCTCATCGGTGAAGGCTGCTGACAGCTTACTTGGTAAGTGCTAAGAAAATCTTAATCGCAATGCGCAAAAACACCATATACTTATAACCAATACCAACACCCAATGCCAATACTGCAACAGCAACAACAACCCAACTTAAAATTGCAACAACACTGCGATTTTTTTTTTTTCTAAAAGAAAAACTTGTCTGAGAAATCTAACACTTCATTATCGCTGCAACGCAATCCAATCGCCGTTTAAAGTGTCTTGGAAAATTGTCAGCCAGTCACAATGTTGTGGTGACTCAAAAGACAGATCGAGGTGACATATTTCTCGAAATCTGAGCTAGTCCCATGGCAGACTTAACTGGGAGGCCGTTTGATAGGCTTAGAAATAAGGAAGTACTTCCATTGGCGGGGAAAAATAAAAAAGGAAGTGGTTAAAGGAAGCTTTAAGTCCAGCTAATTCAGTGATAATATTGATATCATTGATAATAGCTGATTTAATTGAAATAATTTTCAAAATCCATTTTCCGTATTCTATTTTTCATCCATTGTAAATTTCCATGAAAAATATATAATGGATAGCAATTTTTCACAGAATATTTGTTATCGATAGCAAACTACCCTGAGCATTTTCTATCAACATCACTTTTCTCTTGATTGATTTTCAAATTCATTTTTTTTCAATTGCAATTTTTCAAAGAAAATTTAAATAAATAAATATTCAAATAAATTTCAATTTTCTTCGACATGAAACGAAATTAATAAAGTGAAAACACGGAATCCCGCTCCGAATGTATACATACATTACAAATAAAGCTGTTTTGAAAAATGTCGATTTTTAAATTTCAATAAGAAATAAAAATAAATAAATATTAAATTATCGAAAAATGTTCCATTTAATTTTTCTATTCGGCAAATACTATCAGAATTGTTAGTAAATTTTAGTACTACAAATAGATCAGTTTGAGCATTAGGGGTAATATAGAAATATGAATACCAACTTTATCTTTCCCTACGAAATGTATCTGAATGCACATAACATTAAATTGAAAAATATAAAATTTAGCTGGAAAGGGAAAGCACTGCTAAAAAATCAAACATATATGTATATGTTGCAATAACAAACTCTTTGATATTCCAGCCGAAAATTGTAATTATCTCAACAATATGTTTGCATACAAGTTTTTATTCTCAGAAAAGAGTAAACTCTACGGAGTAATTCCACATGATTTCGATCGAGAATGGATTTCCGAAATCGCTCTCACAGAAGTTGAAATTTTGGTACCATTGAGCGTATACGCAATTTATAAAATAATAAATCGGTTTGCGCCGGCAATCTATTACTGTAGAAAAGTCTTCTTAGAAAACCCTTATTCTGACAGGCCTTTCTCAGTCCCACCCGAGAATGGTCATTACATTTAACTAATTTATTGAAATATTTGAAGGTGTCTCAATCCCTCAAACACCTACTCTCTGGAACAACCTTTCTATCATAATGCGAAAGGCCCAAAAATTAAAAAAATGTAATCCTCCTTAAAATCACATCTTTGATTTCGTCAAAATCGTAGAGAATGAATTTTCAAAATTAAAACTTTGGGGTCACTTTTTGATAGAATTGCTCCACAAGGGATTAAAATGAACTAAAATTGAAAAAATAAAATTTTCCTTCAAAGACTTTAAGTTTTTCTTTGATTCAATTAAAAACCAAGTGCTCCAAATGAAAAAAGTACACAAACATGCATTTATAGTAATAAATTCAAAGAATTTTTCTAAGTTCAATTACTAATAAATAAACTTTTATTCACTATAACTTTTCTACATTTCCCTACATTTGAGAAAAAAATCACTGCAGCAAATTTGTTGAAATAAATTGTTGTATGGATTTTAGCCAGTTTTAGGGACAGTTTTTTTAAATTATTTTCGTTCGTCAGAGGCGAATTACGTGAAATATATAAGGCACAGGAGCTTATATTTGTAGTGTCTATAGAAAATCACGCAAAGAGCTCGCAGCTAAAATATTTCTAATCTACGTTTTATAGAATTCAAGAAAAAATTGAGTGATTTTTAATCGTTCTCAGACGAACGAAAAAAACAAAAAGCAGACCCTTAGTGAAGACTATCGATATTTATTTAAATGTAATTCGAATTGTTTTGGAAACCGTGTTATTCACAATATTTAAATTTCGACACATACGTCACGTCTTGCAAGAGGAATGACCAGGACAGTCTAAATTTAAACACGAAAGATAAATTCCATGTAAAACCAACGAGAATTTTTCGAAGGTCTTCCGATTTGGATGACATTTGGTAAATGTCTTGGGTATTGCAAAATATTGTTACACGATTTTTTTTAAAATGTTGCAACCCTGTAACGTTGAAAGTTTACATTCTACAAAATGAGATTTAATATCTTTTGTCCTGTAAAAGATATTGGATTTTTTTTTGCAGTAGAATTGGTGGTTTTGACACAAAAATACGAATGAAAATTAAAAATAAATGTTTGTTTTCAAGATAACTATTGATATTTTTAGATAAAAATCCCCTTTTCTTTTTTTCGATTTTTTTCTCCGAAAGTACCTACATCTGTGTTATAAATATTCTGAAATTTTTAGTGTGAAATTTTCAGTAGTTTCAGAGGTATCGTTAAAAATGTAGAAGTACTTTTTTGATTTCAGATTTTTTAAATTATTTTTGCCCTCGAGTTCTTCTACATTTGTGCTATTTTTTATTTGTCGAAAAAAAACAAACATTTTTTTCCGCATAGTCTGGCTTGAGGTCATGAACAAATCAAAAAAAAGTTTTTCTAAATTGTTTTTTTTTATTTATTCTTTTCCGATATTTCGATTGTCATCGACGATCATCCTTAGGGAACTTCACTTCAAATACAAACAAAATTAATTATACAAAAAGACAAAACAAAAATCATCACAATAATTACATTTTAGCAAAACCAATGAACTCTTTCGTTTCGAAGTACTTTCTCAACTAAAGCTATTGTTTGTAAACAATGTTACGATATATTTGTGCACAGTGGTCAGTGTCAGTCTTGTAGTTCATTCTCTGGTCAGTAGGGAGATTTATAATATGTATGAAATTGTATATCTTCTGCGATAATTATTTTCTTGCGTCAAAATGTCTACGTCGTTGAAGTTTGGCTTGTGCCCCGTCAAGGTACAATGGGCTGAAAGTGCTGTCTTTTGTTCCAGTGGTTTGTCAATCGCTTTTTAATCAGACTTGTGTGCAGAAAGTCGTGTTTCTAGTTTCATCTTTTTAGTACCAACGTTGGACTTGTCACCATTACATTTTATCTTATAAACTACGTTCGATTTTTCTTCTTTATTTCAAATACAAAAGGGAATTTTCTTCGTAAACTAATGTTCAATAATGTTTTTTTTTTATTTTTTAAAAAATATTACAACACCAAACATAAATATCCGAAAACATTTGAAAAATTATCGTTTATTTAAAATAAATTTCCTCTTTTGTGCCGATATCTCAGAAACTGCTTGCGATCTCAGTCTGAAAATTACAGAGAATGTGGAGCATATATGTAGTTATATGTCCAGGAAAAATAGAAAATAAAACTGGACTTACATTTCATGAGTTTTTTTTAGAAAAATCAGAGTCAAAGAACAATTTTTTGTATGCCTTGAGGCATATTCAAGCATAAAATCAACACCCAAAAATTGTTTTTAAAATACTTTTTTATTCAAATTCCAATTTTCTTTGAAAGTCCATATAAAGGGTGATTTTTTAAGAGCTTGATAACTTTTTTAAAAAAAAAACGCATAAAATTTGCAAAATCTCATCGGTTCTTTATTTGAAACGTTAGATTGGTCCATGACATTTACTTTTTGAAGATAATTTCATTTAAATGTTGACCGCGGCTGCGTCTTAGGTGGTCCATTCGGAAAGTCCAATTTTGGGCAACTTTTTCGAGCATTTCGGCCGGAATAGCCCGAATTTCTTCGGAAATGTTGTCTTCCAAAGCTGGAATAGTTGCTGGCTTATTTCTGTAGACTTTAGACTTGACGTAGCCCCACAAAAAATAGTCTAAAGGCGTCAAATCACATGATCTTGGTGGCCAACTTACCGGTCCATTTCTTGAGATGAATTGTTCTCCGAAGTTTTCCCTCAAAATGGCCATAGAATCGCGAGCTGTGTGGCATGTAGCGCCATCTTGTTGAAACCACATGTCAACCAAGTTCAGTTCTTCCATTTTTGGCAACAAAAAGTTTGTTAGCAACGAACGATAGCGATCGCCATTCACCGTAACGTTGCGTCCAACAGCATCTTTGAAAAAATACGGTCCAATGATTCCACCAGCGTACAAACCACACCAAACAGTGCATTTTTCGGGATGCATGGGCAGTTCTTGAACGGCTTCTGGTTGCTCTTCACTCCAAATGCGGCAATTTTGTTTATTTACGTAGCCATTCAACCAGAAATGAGCCTCATCGCTGAACAAAATTTGTCGATAAAAAATTTCGAACCGAACACTGATTTTGGTAATAAAATTCAATGATTTGCAAGCGTTGCTCGTTAGTAAGTCTATTCATGATGAAATGTCAAAGCATACTGAGCATCTTTCTCTTTGACACCATGTCTGAAATCCCACGTGATCTGTCAAATACTAATGCATGAAAATCCTAACCTCAAAAAAATCACTCTTTACGTTACGCAAAAGATAACTATAAAGTCTACTAACAACACGAAAATCACTTCATAATGTGCAGAAGTAATAGATTTTGAAATTAAAAGAAGTAATTTCATGAAAATTGATTTACAAAAAAAAAACATAAAAAAACAACAAAGGCCTGTGTCTGTTTGCAGTTTCCTGTAGTAATTCGATTTGACTGCAAAATAAGACATTTGTTTTGATTAAGCGTAGTAACGGCGGTCTTTTTAGCTGCTTACCTACGTAACTCATCAACCTTTCTAAATATGATTTTTATTCTCTTAAAGATTTGAAGGAAAATAGTTCTGCTGGCCGAAATTCATATATTTATCCAAGAAACATTTTTATAAATATGTGACACAGTTTTGAAAAATAAGGCCCAAAAAGCTCTTAAAATGTGTGGGATACAGTTCGAAAACGAAAAAGTGAAACAACTTTATTTTTCATTTGATGAATTCTGAATTTCAAATGACATTTCTGAATATCAAGTGACGAGTTCTGAATTTGAAATGGAGTTTCTGAATATCAAGTGATGAGTTCTGAATTTCAAATGGAATATCTGAATGTCAATTGACGAGATCTGAATTAGAATTGATCTTTTCTGAATTACACTTGGAAATGGTGTAGATCAGAAGTTATTAAATTTTTGGAGGACGAAAATTGATTTCAGACCTCTACACACAGGTAGCAGCGGATGTTTAAAAAAATAAAAAAAAATTAGTTGAAATTTATTAAAAACTGCAATTCATTGGTGATAATCATCTTACGGCATTTTATGATATATTGGGATATTTTGGATGATCTCTTTTTGCTGTATGAATTATAAAATCTTACATTAAGTGAAAATTTATTTTACAACAAGATTTGAAAATTTTACACCCAAACGAGAAAAAGAAATGATACACAAAAATGGGAAAAAATAAATTGAGGAAAACTTATTTTTTCTCCGAAGTTATTTTATTTTTAATTTTGGGTTCATTGCCTAATGAAACAATTCTCAAATGAAATAAGATCCAAAATAATTATTTAGGAGATTGTTTCAAAGTAATTTTTCATTCTCGGTGTATGTTTACCTTTATGGGGGTTTAGGCATTTACACATGAAATTCTTGTTGGTGAGTTTCCGAGTAAAGGTCTATTGCGATTAAAGATTTTCTTCTCTGGGGTTTGTACAAAGCTGGATACTCAGAAGAAAGGCTTCTTGCATTGACGACCTTCGGTCATTTTTAAATATGTTCTACTCTGGGGTATGAACAAAGCCATATATGCAGAGTATGAGTTTTTTTTCAATCTTAAATATTAATAATTTGGAGTTTCAGATCTTTTGGCTTTTTTAGTTTTTTCCTTGGGCGTTTTTTCATTTTTGGATTTATTTCAAAAATTTACAATCAAAATATTCTGTGGGAAACTAGCACAAACCTATAACCATTTAACAACTTTGTTTTCGATATCACAGAAATTTGCAACAAAAAACTAGTTTAAATGACTGTCATTCTTCAAAGGAATTCTGCCAATATTTATTGAAAATCAATTTATTATTTCCCTACTTGAATTGAATTGAGTTGCAATTTTTCATAATTGTTTCCGTGTCGGCAAATTCATTCATTGCATATCTACTTCTTTCAGTCTCCCATATATAAAGAGTGATTTTTTTGAGGTTAGGATTTTCATGCATTAGTATTTGACAGATCACGTGGGATTTCAGACATGGTGTCAAAGAGAAAGATGCTCAGTATGCTTTGACATTTCATCATGAATCGTCTTACAAACGAACAACGCTTGCAAATTATTGAATTTTATTATCAAAATGCGTGCTCTGTTAAGAAAGTTCATTGCGCGCTTCCATTTTATGGTCAGTTTAATCGACCCACTGAAGCGGCTATTCGGGCTATTGTGACTAAATTTCGCACCAAATTTACATTGTTGGACATTAAACCACCAACACGCTTACGTAGAGTGCGAACTGAAGAAAATATCGCAGCTGTATCGGCCAGTGTTAATGATGACCACCAATTTTCGATTCGTCGCCGTTCGCACCAATTGGGTCTCTGTTACTCAAAAACGTGGAAATGCCAAAATTGGACTAAGCGGATGGACCACCTAAGACGCAGCCGCGGTCAACATTTAAATGAAATTATCTTCAAAAAGTAAATGTCATGGACCAATCTAACGTTTCAAATAAAGAACCGATGAGATTTTGCAAATTTTATGCGTTTTTTTTAAAAAAAAAGTTATCAAGCTCTTAAAAAATCACCCTTTACATCAATTGTCATAACTCATTTGGACTTGGAAAGAAAACATTCCCGAGCATTTTTGCAACACAATTTACGCAATTCCATGCCTTCCGAGCAAGTGTCCATAAAGAGTCTTAACAAATTACTCTGTGCGGTGTGCACTTTGCTGTATCAAAGTGGATTCCTGAACATTTCAAACATCGTTTGTTTTCTTTATGGAATTTATAGACCTTCCGCTTCTCGTCGGAATGTATATTCACACTTAGGTATGCACCTATGTACGCGTGATGATATCTGTAATAGATGAACTTTAACAGATGCACTTCTGATCGGCGATACTTGAATGCACTCAAAGATACTGTAAAGCCCGCCCGCCTCCATTCATTCTGGCAGACACACACATGTGCGGCAGCGGTGTGAATTTTGAAATGCGAAATTTATGAATAGTAAATCATAGACAAAAGCTGTCAAGTCATATTAAACAACAATAAACTAGTATGGTTTTGCGCTGCAACAACGATACAATAACAAACCGAAATGCATGTGTAAACAAAGCCGAACAACAAAGTTGTTGAGCCCCTCAGAATGTGGAAAATTTTGAAATTTTTAATGTTATTTCAAACAGGAGGAAGATATGGAAGTTGAATTTATCAAATAACATGTCTTGTTCACTGCTCATTAATTTAACTAATTTTCCTAACTTTCTATGGCATTTCCATTTATTTGCCATTACTTTTCTTTTAATTCCAGTGATCCACATTTTTCTAATTCGTTGCATCAGGAGTTAAGAGCCACTCCAACGCCATCGCCAACGTCAGCTTTCTTTTGTGTCAATGTCGAATGTTAAAAACAAAGCTTTGATTTTGACGATTTTCTATTATGACAGTTTAAGTGGGCTTCTCTGCACGGGTTTCACGAGGCCACTTTCCACATTGACTGACTGACACTCACAGTGGCTCCTCGAATGATAATTCAAAATACACGCTCACTCACGTCCGTTCACACACATCAGCACACACACACGTTACATGGAGAGATTATCTTATGTTTTATGATTTGTTTGATGCCGTTTGAGTATGTGATACTTAACTCATATTCAAATATAACTACATATAAATATGTATGAACGAGAGGGGAATGGAAATTGTGGGAGGGCAATGTGGTTCAAATGTAAAAAAGTAGAAAAGGCCAAAAATAGATATTGATATTGAATATTGAAAGAGTTTATCGAGGTGGATATGTTTCGACAAAGAGGTCCAATAACAGAATTCGCTATCTGGAAGTTACGATAGAAATCAATTTTTATTTTCTGTGAAGTCCAGTCAAAGATTCTCAAATATTATCCATTTTTGCCTCAATTTATACCAAAACAGATATCATTCCATCAATGAAAACTATTTTATTCCATCAATGAAAACTATTTTATTTCATCAATGAAAACTATTAATGACACAACAAAACATTAAAAATGTTGTTAATATTGTTACTGCAATGAAACATTTCATTGCATACAAAAACATTTCTTTGCATCAATGTAAACATATCAATGATGTAATGAAGCGGTTTTATTGAAGTGTACGATAAATATATATTATATGTACATTAGGCTGGGCCGCGGTCCATACAAATGGAAAACAATTTCCATCCTCCCCACGAAAATAAAGTTTGGATTGTTTAATGATGATTTGCAAAATATTTCGTTCCTAGATCATGCCGTCGGTGAACTAAATGCTCCTCAAAAGAATAACAATTTTTATTTAAGGTGCTACCAAGGGTCTATTACACGGGTGGTTTGGCCCAGCAACGAAATATTAGCCAGATCATCATTAAACAATCCAATCTTCATTTCTGGGGGGTGACCGCTGCAATTTATTTTCGTGGCCCATCCTAGTATTCATATGATAATCTTAAATATAAATTACGGTAAAAACTATTTTGGGATATAAAAAAATTAATTGTCTCAATACGAGTTTTAATATTTTTACTCCGTCCAATATATAGTCTATAGTGAATATTTATTATACCCTCCACCTCCAGGATGGGGGTATATTCACTTTGTCATTCCGTTTGTAACACCTTGAAATATTCATCGGAGACCCCATAAAGTATATATATTCAGGGTCGTGGTAAAATTCTAAGACGATGGGGGTATATTCACTTTGTCATTCCGTTTGTAACACCTTGAAATATTCATCGGAGACCCCATAAAGTATATATATTCAGGGTCGTGGTAAAATTCTAAGACGATATAGCCATGTCCGTCTGTCCGTTTGTCTGTTGAAAGCACGATAGCGGCCGAACGAAATGAGCTAGGAGGTTCAAATTTTTCCTAAATGTGTCTTATGGTTGTAGATCGGTTGGGATTGAAAGTGGACGAAATCGGCCCAGAGGGAAAAAATTTTCCCTCACAAGGACTGAAAATACTCCTAATATTTAGAGTATTTCAGCATGTTTTTTGAACATATTAGCTTGTATTTACTTGATATTTGCAATGCGCATTCCCTTTATAGCATAAAAGGGCACCATAGAGTGATTTTTATTTGTAGGGGGTGAAATGGGACGAAAAAGGGAAAAAATAGTACCTATCAAACGACAACAGATAGAAACACGAAATTCGGCGTGTACATTCCTCTAATAGAGTAGATACATAATATAAAAGTATTTTTCTAAATTCGTACTTTTAAGGTGTCAAATGGGGATAGAGGGATAAAAATAGTACCAACCTAACGGCTGCACCTAGAATAATGAAATTCGATATATGCATTCCTCTGATTGCGTAGACACGTAAAATAAAAGAACTTTCCAAAATTCGTACTTTTTGGGGTTCAAATGGAAAAAGGGGATAAAAATAGTACCTACCAAATGACCGCAGCTAGAATCATGAAATTCGGAGTATACATTCTTCTGGCTGCGTAGACACGAAAAATAAAACGTTTTTTCCAAATTCGTACTTTCAAGGAATGCAATGGCTACAGGGGATAAAAATAGTACCAACTAAACGAATACAGCTAGAATGATGAAATTCAGTGTGTACGTCCCTCTAATTGTGTAGATACGTAAAATAAAGAGATCGTACTCTTGAGGGGGCAAAATTGGAAAAAGGGGATAAAAATGGTACCAACAAAATGGCCGCTGATAGAATCAT
>CANDYM010000497.1:0-13665 GCA_947397865.1 Polietes domitor
TTTAATTTGAAGAAAATCGGTTCAGATTTAGATATAGCCCCCATTCGAATTTCACTCCCGATTTGACTCACTCTAGATACCACATATTTCAACAGATTTTCTTCAAAATTGGCAAAACATCTTATAGTTCAACTAGTAACACCTGTGTAAAAATGTGTTAGATCGGTTCATATTTATATATAGCTCCCCGCGATCCCGCTTTATTTCCAAAAATTCCCTCCAAATCCCGCTTTTTACTCAAAAAGAGTGGTTGTCACGTTACGTATATATGTTCTCGGAGAGTGAGGGTATATATAAGTCGGTTTATCTGACTGAACTTACTTACCTGTTTCGGTAGAGCAAAGTAAACAAGAATATTTTTGCAAAATATTCATTTTCGGGAGATATGGCTAAAATGATTTTTATGCATAAAATTTTTGTTTTGTAATTTTTCTCGCGATCTAACCATCGAATCCGACTGTTCTTTACATATGTATTCATAACTTGAGACACTTGCAAAAGATACGTTGTCAGTCGTTGCCATTGCTGCAAAAATCCAAAATCGCTCCAAAGAGAATTTCAAAAAAATCAGGTTTCATATTTCGCTGCTTTCAATACAGTTTTTGCTTAAATTGATTTCGCCCAATGCGACATCTACTTCTACAGGAATGGTCAACAATCTATATATAAAAGACTATCAGTACCTGCTGCTTCGCTCGCGAAAAAGCCAGGTATTTGTTATTAGTTTTATCAATCTCCTTTTTATTTGATTTTATTTTCTATAATAGTAAATTGGAAACATAGCACTCATATACAGCCAAACGAATGTGCTTGTCTATGTGCACTGTTTTAGCTGAACTCCCTTCGTATATATATTTTATATCATTTTCTACCCAGTTTTTAACAAAAAATTACAACCGCAGAGCCATTTATTCGAAAAAAAAAAAACAATTCATTTTGATGGCGCTTCTGCATGGTCAGAGGAATTTACATACTAAATTTCATGATTCTAGTTGTACTCCTAAAGTTGGTACCATTTTTATCCCTTAAAAGTACAAATTTCGAAAAATCATTTTGGATTTATTCTTTTACGTTGTCAGAGGAATTGACACACCAAAGTTCACGACTATAGCTGCAGTACTTAAATTAGTACCATTATTATTCGTAACCCTTAAAAGTACAAATTTTGAAAAATCCAATTTTAATGCGCTTCTACAGAGGATCAGAGGAATTAACATAACAATTTTAACGATTCTTGCTATAATAATTTAGTTGGTACTATTTTTATGCCTTTTTGTACTGCTCACCTCTTATATGTAAAAATTTCGAAAAATTTAATTTTACTGCGCTTCTAAAGAGTGATTTTTTGAGGTTAGGATTTTCATGCATTAGTATTTGACAGATCACGTGGGATTTCAGACATGGTGTCAAAGAGAAAGATGCTCAGTATGCTTTGACATTTCATCATGAATCGTCTTACAAACGAACAACGCTTGCAAATTATTGAATTTTATTATCAAAATGCGTGCTCTGTTAAGAAAGTTCATTGCGCGCTTCCATTTTATGGTCAGTTTAATCGACCCACTGAAGCGGCTATTCGGGCTATTGTGACTAAATTTCGCACCAAATTTACATTGTTGGACATTAAACCACCAACACGCTTACGTAGAGTGCGAACTGAAGAAAATATCGCAGCTGTATCGGCCAGTGTTAATGATGACCACCAATTTTCGATTCGTCGCCGTTCGCACCAATTGGGTCTCTGTTACTCAAAAACGTGGAAATGCCAAAATTGGACTAAGCGGATGGACCACCTAAGACGCAGCCGCGGTCAACATTTAAATGAAATTATCTTCAAAAAGTAAATGTCATGGACCAATCTAACGTTTCAAATAAAGAACCGATGAGATTTTGCAAATTTTATGCGTTTTTTTAAAAAAAAAAGTTATCAAGCTCTTAAAAAATCACCCTTTACATGGTCAGAAGAACTTACACATCAAATTTCAAGATTCTAGCTGCAATACTTTAGTTGGTACCATTTTTTATCCCTTTTTGTCCCGCGCAACCCTTAAAAGTACAAAATGCACCTATATTGCGCTTCTATGTGGTGATAGGAATTTACATACCAAATTTCACGACTATAGCAGCAATACTTTAGTTGGTACCATTTTTATCCCTTTCTGTCCCGCTCACTTCTTATATGTATAAATTTCGAAAGATCCAATTTTACTGCGCTTCTACATGGTCAGAAGAACTTACATATCAAATTTCAAGATTCTAGCTGCAATACTAGTTGGTACTATTTTTATAACTTTTTGTCCCGCGCAACCCTTAAAAGTACATAATGCATTTATATTGCGCTTCTATGTGGTGAGAGGAATTAACATTAACATTTTCACGATTCTAGCGTTAGTTGGTACCATTTGTATTCCTTTTTGTCCCGCTCACCCCTTATAAGTTCAAATTTCGAAAAATCAATTTATATTGCAAGTCTACGTTGTCAGAGGAATGTAAATACCGATTTTCACGATTCTAGCTGCAATTCTTAAATTGGTTCCATTTTTATCCCTTTTTGTCTCTTTCCTCCCTTAAATGTACAAATTTCGAAAAATTCCTATTTGTAGCTCTTCTGCATGGTCAGTGCAAGGAACACACAGAATTTCATGTTTCTAGCTACTGCCGTTTAGTCATTTTACCCCCTAAAAGTACGAATTTCGTAAAACCCTTTCTTAGTCGACGACTACGTCATATTTGGGAACTACCCTGAAAATTTCACGAGCCGGGCTTCAGCCGTTTGGTCTGTGGGCTGGTCAATGATAAGTCAGCCAGTCAGTAACGCAACTCTTTTATATATATAGATTTGCGTTACTGACTGACTTATCATTGACCAGCCCCCAGAGCAAATGGCTGAAGCTAGGGTCATGAAATTTTCAGGATAGTTCCCAAATATGACGCAGACGTCGACTAAGAAAGATTTTTCAAAACTTGTACTAATAAGGGGTGAGCGGGACAAAAAGGGATAAAAATGGTACCAACTGGTGTGTAAATTCCTCTGATAACGTAAAAGCACAATCTAAATGTTTTTTTTTTAACATTTTGCTTATAAGCGGTGAGCGGGACAAAAACGGATAAAAATGGTACCAAGTAAATTATTGCAGCTATAGACGTGATATTTGGTGTGTAAATTCCTCTGACCATGTAGAAGCGCCATCAAAATGGATTTTTTTAAATGTGTTCTTATAAGGTGTGAGCGGGACGGAAGAAAATCGAATAAGTTGTATCCAAAAACCGAGACTGATAAAATTGACAACAAAAAACTGGCTTTTTCGCTTGCGAAGCGGCGGGTACTGCTAGCTAATAATATATCTCTTTCTTTGTTGAAATGATTGCTAGGAGTATTTATTTTAAATTAAATTTTTCAATTTTTGGCTGCCAGGAATGATACTCGCTTAATAATAAAACAAATTTTCAAATTGGTACATTCAAGGACAATTGAAATTTTTGTATGAACTTAGAGAGAAATTACCTATTAAAAATAATATCCTTTTCGAGGTTAGAACACCAAAATACACCAGAAAGTAAAACCAGTTGCTTGTTCCAAATGATCAGAAAAGTTTCAGACCTTTGGTCGATCAAAAACGAACCACTAACTGATACTACTTATGGTCTATCGTGAAATGTAGTGTCACTTGACCGACTTAGGACTGCTCCAATTCCTGCAGCATTTCACACTTACAGTGTTGCAAACACATTACTTTATGACATAGAACTGATATCCTTTGAATTAATTGGCGCTGACACTGTCACACTTTTGTACACCTTTTGTGAAGTTTGTGTCCTAAGTCTTTTGAATTTTACACACATGTATGAACATAAATTCGGCGGACTTCTGTGCATAAAATATGTGACCCAAATGCAAACATTCCTATTACCCGCCCAGAAAATGTTTCTTTTGACACAATGATCATTTCACAGACAAAAAAACCAACAGACTCCTCCAAACCAAACGAAGCTCTTGTTGCCGATGTAAGCGTACGCTAAAGCATACTTTACCACCTGAGTTGGTGGCTGCACACAAAGAATGCCCACCATGTCAGGTGTCTGGGCAACCAAAGACGGCATTGTTTGCTTTAATTGAATTCAAGCGAAAATAACTCCACCACCGCCACCGCCATCGCCACCATCATCATCATCTTACGAATACGCGTAGCTTGTGGGGGATCCCAAATAGATCCTTGTACAGACAATCGGAGAAATGTTGTCGGTACTAGGCTTTCCAAAAGCCAGTGCAAGACGCACACACACACACACTCGGTAGTGTGTTAGCTGCCAGTAGGCGGACGTATGGTAAACACATTTCGAAGGTGGTCTTTTTGTTATTGCCGGTATGGCCGTATTGTAATGATTGTTTGGGGTTTTTTTGCCTCGTTTCGTTTGGGAAAGGAAAATATATTTATGATTTTGAAAAGAAAAGAAGAATGTTTAATCTTGAAAAGTTTTCTTTGATTATGACAATCACTGCAGCGACCACCAAATGAACACCGTATTTTCTTCTCTGTGTTTTGCTGACCAAGTTAGGCGAGTTTGTAAGTTTCTCGTAGGATTGTGAATAGTTGTTTCGTTATCGTTACGATAAAACCAGAGTGGGTAGAGTTGCATTGGCCAAATTGATATTTTTTGAGTAATGCTCAATATGAAAAATAATATTTATTTAAAGATTTTACTACCCTAATACACATACATTCGTGCATGTAGATTTTGGAAAAAATATGGGAAAGTTTTTTATTATTATCGTGGCTAGTAGAAGGAGTTAGTGGTATGGGCAATTTGGTTAATTGGATTTACCCAAGAACTTCAATTTAACAGAGATCGTGGATTTTTACGACTGAGCGGAATCGTTTAGTACAAAGTGATTGACTGAGTGACCTCCTTTGTGACTGCCACTTTGAACGAAATTCGACTGAGTAACAAGATCAGTAACAAATGTCTATGTCAAGCTTATAAGTTATTTGGTCCGCTAGATATAGGAAATTTAGCTCAAAATTCCTGCAATGGCATCATATTCAAATACACTCAGAAAAATAGCATTCCAAAATTTGAGTAAAATCCATACTCCAATTTAGTTCAACAATTTTACTCCAGTTTAGTAAAAATTTCCTTGAAAATATGAAAATTAAAAAAGTATGAGTAAAGTTTTCTGGTTTGAAAGTCATGCAAATAGTTCAATTACTAGAAATAGGGTAATAAATTTTCTTCAAAACATTTCATTGGATCTAATATAAAATTCTTACAATTGAGTAAATTCATACTTGTGTGGAAGAAAATTTCCAATTTCCATTTTAATTAAGAACAAGTAAGAAGGCATTAAGTTCGGCCGGGCCAAATTTTATATACCCTCCACCACGGAGTGCATTCCACAGTATTACCAGCAGATTAAAGGATGTCGACATAGAAGTACAGAACCATATTACGAAAATTGTGATCCTAAATATTAAGTGATTGTCAGTCGCCATTAGGGAGAAGCAGTTTCAGATACAGACAAAGTGACTGTATTATTTTGATAAGTAAAGTACAAATTTTTTTGTTTCGAGTCTCATAGTTCGAATGTATACACTGAGTTTCGTGATTTCAACTTCAGCGGTTTGGTAGGTCGCATTTGTATCCCTCTTTTTCCATGCTTTATATAAGGTTACTTTCTATATATGTTTGTGTGCCACAAAATTTGAAATCAATTTTTGAAAGCTTTTTTCTCAACCAATTTTGCTCAAATTTTGCACACTTAATCATTTTCGATGACAATACAAGGAAATGGAAAAATTTGACCAATTGGACAAAGGGGCGTGGTACCTCCCATACAAACCACAAATTAAAAATCTATTATTTCTGCTCCTGATAACGGTATTTAAACAAAATTTGGTACGTCGGTTTGGTGTGCATGTTGTAAGTGCTGCTGCATATATGGCCGGGATTGTACAAAGGGGCGTGGTACCTCCCATACAAACCACAAATTAAAAATCTATTATTTCTGCTCCTGATAACGGTATTTGAACAAAATTTGGTACGTCGGTTTGGTGTGCATTTTTTAAGTGCTGCTGCAAATATGAGCGGGAATGGACAAAGGGGCGTGGTACCTCCCATACAAACCACAAATTAAAAATCTATTATTTCTGCTCCTGATAACGCAGTAATTTTTCCTTCTACAAAAGATAACTAAAAAAGAATTTCTAGGCCCAATAGAATTCTGCTTGCATAAAGCATGGATTTGAAAAAAAATTTTTTTTTTTGATTTACTAGTTCAATTATATGTCTTAAAAGTACGAATTTCGAAAAATCCTTCTATTTTACATGTCTATGCAATTAGAGGGATGTACACTCCGAATTTCATGATTCTAGCTGTTGTCGTATCATTGTTACCATATTTTATCCATTTTTGTCCCATTTCGCCCACTAAAACTTTTATTTTGTTTGTGGTGCTTCCAAGCTACAAGAGGAATGTCCGCAACAAATTTCAAATGTATGAAAATCAGAAATTTAATTAATATGCCAAGGCTATGTATATATGTATATATATAATGGAAATAATACTACAATTCATAAAGTAAATATAAGGCAGCAGTCATAAATACCCTAAATATTGGGGGATAGAGAGTGTATTTTCAGCTGCAGTCCTTTGGTTGGTTATATTTCCATCTATTTTAAATTCAAAAGTATACATTTTGAAAATACCTTATCTCTCACGTACGCAGTATAAGACAACTTCATGATTCTACCATTTTTTTGTCGTAAAAGCAACAAAATAAAGTACGAATTTGGAAAAAAATATTTTACGTGGCTATGCACTCAGTGGAATGTATATACCCAATTCCATGATACTATCTGCGGCCATTTTGTTGGTACCATTTATATCCCCTTTTTCGCATTTTACTCCTTAAAAGTACGACTTTTGAAATTTGAAATCATTCTAGCTGTAGCCTTTTAGTTGGTACCATTTTTATCCCTCTGCTCCCATTGAATCCCTTTTGGAAATACATTTTTTTTCGTGTCACTCAGTCAGAGGAATGTATACCGCGAATTTCATGGTTCTAGCTGCATCCATTTGTTTGGTACAATTTTTATCCCCTTTATCCATTTTAACCCAAAAAGTACGAATTTCGAAAAATTCTTTTATTTTGTGTGTCTATGCAATCAGAGGAATATATACACCGAATTTCATTATTCTAGGTGCAGCCGTTTGGTTGGTACTATTTTTATCCCTCTATCCCCATTTAATCCCTTAAAAGTACAAATTTAGAAAAAATGTATTGTATATATACATAATATACAATACATTTTTTCTATTAGAGGTATGTACACTAGAGCGTACCAGGTTACAAGTAAAAAAAAAAAGTTCGCCGTACACCTTCGAATATGAAGTATTATTGAAAGGTAGTTTCAAAAAATTTTTTTTTATTTTTTTATGCCGAACGTAGGGGTCGCGCTTTTACATTTTTCTATATAACTTCTGCATTTATAAACGGATTTTAAAGTGTGATACATCGATGTTTTTGTCCGATTTTTTTGTCTTTGAAGTCATTGAGCTCAAACATGATTCATGATTTTATGCGAGCTTTAATTTTCGATTATTAGAGTGGTACATTAGGGTAGTAGCAACTGAGAAATGATGGGTAAGTACCAGAAGGGGGTGCTTGAGCTCAATGACTTCAAAGACAAAAAAATCGGCCTCGTCGAGACAAAAACATCGATGTATCACACTTTAAAATCCGTTTATAAATACAAGTTATATAGAAAAATGTAAAAGCGCGACCCCTACGTTCGGCATAAAAAAATAAAAATTTTTTTTTTGAAACTACCTTTCAATAATACTTCATATTCGAAGGTGTACGGCGAACTTTTTTTTTGAGGTACGCCCTAATGTACACGCCAAATTTCGTGTTTCTATCTGTTGTCGTTTGATAGGTACTATTTTTTATCGCTTTTCGTCCCATTTCGCCCCCTACAAATAAAATTCACTCTATGTTGCCCTTTTATACTATAAAAGGAATGTGAATTGCAAATATCATGTAAAGCTATTATGTTCAAAAACATGCTGAAATACTCTAAATATTTGGGGTATTTTCAGTCCTTGTGAGGGAAAAATTTTTCCCTCTGGGCCGATTTCGCCCACTTTCAATCCCAACCGATATGCAACCATGAGACACAGTTAGGAAAAATTTGAACATCCTAGCTCATTTCGTTCGGCCGCTATCGTGCTTTCAACAGACAGACAGACAGACTGACATGGCTATATCGTCTTAGAATTTTACCACGACCCAGAATATATACACTTTATGGGGTCTCCGATGAATATTTTAAGGTTTTACAAACGGAAGGACAAAGTGAATATACCCCCATCCTGGAGGTGGAGGGTATACAAATATTAAGATTTGTATACCCTCCACTGGGATTTTATGTCTTCGTACATTTGTTTGTAACGCCCAAAAGGAAGATAGACCCATTGTTAAGTATACCGATCGACTAGAATCACTTTTTGAATCGATTTAGCCGATTTAGTCCGTCAGTCCGTCCATCTATTCTTGTAATCAAAGTAGACGTAAGTGAGTTTTACGGTCCAAGGACGAACCCTATTTAATTTGAAGCAAAGCGGTTCAGATTTAGATATAGCCCCCATACAAATGTCGCCCCCGATTTGACTTTTTCCGAAACCACATATTTTAAAAGATTTGCTTCAAATTAGGCACAGTATCTTATAATTGAACTAGCAACACCTGTGGTGAAATGGAGTCAGATCGGTTCAGATTTAGATATAGCTTCTATTCAAATTTCCCCTCTAGAAACCATAATTTTAACAAACTCTCTTCAAAAGATCTTCTGAAGATATTTGGTTCAGATTTAGATATAGCTCTCATACAATTTTCGGCCTTCATTTAACTTTTTGTACTCTAACAATGTCATAACAATGTGTATTCAACTGGAAACATTACGGTGAAAGTGGGTCGATATAGGGACCATCAAAATGTCGCTCCCGATTTGACTTCTTCCACTCTAGAAACCATATATTTTAACCGACGTTCTTAAAATTTGGCAAAATACATTATAATTCAACCAGAAAAACCTATAGTGAAAGTGGGCCACATATTTTCAGGTTTTAATACAACAATCATACAAATGTGTTTTCCGATTTAACTTAAATGAAAACATACATAGTGAAAGTATGTCACATCGGTTCATTATATAGGACCCATCCAAAAATAGTTCACGATTGCACTTGTTCACCGAATTCAGTTGTAATGGGGTAGAATGTGGAGTGTATCATCCTTTTTTACCTATCCTTACTTTTTTTGTATGGAAAAAAATCCATTTAGGAAAGTTTAACTAAAAAATTATTTTTTTCTTAAAATTAAGTTAATGTGTTTACTGAAATTTATGCCGAGTAAGTATTAATGGACTTATAAAAAATCACTTCAATTTGTTTAGAAAATTCTTCAATATTAATCTAAGAAGCAATTTTCCTTCGTTTGCCGAGACTTATTTCTTAAATAATTTAAGTATTATTCTAAATGGCTACTGCGCCTATCTTGCCGCAATCATTGACTAATAGCTCAACTATTTATGCAGAGCTATCATGAAACTTTTGAGAAATATTTCATGTTGTCAATTTTTGTATCAGTTTTGCATACTCTGAATCGAGATCATTTCTTTGAATTATTTTCATTGTATCAAGTAAAATTTTCCTCAGTTTAAGTAAAAATGTACTTGTTTTGAGGAAAAAATCGGCAAAATTGTCCTCAGTTTAAGTAAATATTTACTTGATTTGTGTAAAAATTTACTTCGTTTTAGGAAATTTTCAGCAAAATTTTACTTAGATTTTGTAAAAATGTACTTAGTTTGAGGAAAAACTTACTGGAATTTCCTTAGTTTGAGTAAGTATTTACTTGGTTTGAGGAAAATTGAACAAAGCATGTACTGTAATGTCCAAATCTGACAATAATTTTTGAATTGTACTTTTATTGCAAGAATAGATAGACAGACAAGACTAAATCGATTTAGAATGTGATTTAAAGTCAATTGGAATAATAAGCGATGTATATCTCTACCTTCCTTTGTTATAAAGTACAAAGATATGATACCCTATTGTGAGATATATAGATTTTATAGATTATTGAATAACCTATTCCGTTATTGTGAGGTAGTGGTATAGATTTCCGCAGGAATCCACGTCATTAAGCTTGTAACATTTCAAATTGTTTCAGAAGGACAATTTTTCCCTAACAAGGACTGAAAATACACCCTAAGATTTTGAGTTCCACCTTATAATAACATACAACTTTTTACAAACACGGACCAAAAAACTGTTTTTGCAAATTTCATACTTTTGGAGGTTAAATGGGACAACAATGGCAAAAAAGTACTGATGAAACGACGACAGCTAGAAACATGAAATCGGTTTCTACGTTCCTCTAATTACGGCTTGTAAAATAAATGGATATTTCGAAATTCAAACATTTAACGGGTATAATGAGAATAGAGGAATTAAAAGTGGTATCAACCAAACGTCTGTAGATACAATATTGAAAATCGGTGTACACGTCTGAAAAGATTTTGTGAAATAAATGGATATTTCGAAATTCGTAGTTTAAAGAAAAATACGGGATAAAATGGTACTAAAATACGGGGAATAATGTCAAAATGTTAACGTCAGGAAGCAGCAATGACGAGAACAGTCTTTTGATTTTATATAAATCAAAAGGGGTGTGTTCCATAAAGGCCGTTTTTTGTGTGGATTTATTTTGTTATCACCCATCACCAAAATCGATTTTACAAACATTAGATTTAGAAGAAAATAATTCTTCTTATTTCCGATATTCTCAATCACGAAAAATCATACTTCTCCTGCTAATAGCCATTTAATGCAATACTTTTACAATACCGGCCACACCAACTCCCACGCATCAGACACTTCAAAACGAACCGCACTTTTGATATTTTAACTATTTACTGTCTTCTGCCCTCAATCAAACTATAAATTAACCAAAAATCCGCTTCCACATAGGGCTTTATCGATTCTAATATTTTCTCATATTGAAACGCTTCCTAGTGCAACTGATGCCGCGCCAACGATAGTAAATAATTCACTTGTTGAGAGCTGTAAGTGGCTGTGGCGTTGGCGGCGGAGATATTAGAGACGCTGACGACAGCAACGTCTTCGTCGATGGTGTATGGCAACGATCATGTGTTAAAAATCGAACCCATCATTACATGCTCCCAAAGGAATCAGCAATTTTGCAGCTTCCATAGCTTCTTCTCCAGCCAAACTCTAGAACCGTTTAGAAAAGCATCAGACACAAACATACATACATGTTCATTGTAAAACATTTTATTACCACCGTGGAGTGGGTTTTGTGGCGCATTGCGTTACCCGCTCTACGTATGAGCGCGCATTTAGGTACCTCAGACATAGATATGTATGTACATAACATTGCACAGTGGTTGGATGCGGAATGTTTCATATGTCATAAAATGATGAAATAAAATATCATCACTAAGTACGGATAATAATAATTTGAAAATGAAGACAACAAAAAAATATTAGAATGTTTTAGCCGTAGCGAACGATGGATGAAAAACTTACAAAAATGACGAAAGACCAAGCAAAATTTATAAATCCACAACGTACCTTCCAGGACTATCCGAAAGGCTAAAACATTCTAATATTTACGACAAGGAAAATTTTGAGTTGGCATATAAAACACACAGGACCATCAACCAACTATTTAGTAGTATCGAAGATTAAGAAAGAGGAGAAATCAAAAGTCGTGTACAAGATAAATTGCAATGGTGACAAGTCCGACATATGCCAGAAGGTATATGACGGCACTACGAAAACTAAATTGGAAACCAGACTTTCAGCACATAAAAGCGAACTCAAATCTCGTGACAAACCCATTGAGCAAAAAACTGCCCTTGCAGCCCACTGTACCTTGATGGGACACAAACCAAACTTTAATGACGTCGAAATATTAGCGAAGAGAATAATTATACAAGGAGATACACTTTGGAAATGCTAAATATAATTGACGTCTCCCTGGAAAAAGGTTTAATTATAAGAGAGACACAGACGGTTGCGCTCAAATATATAGGAACACGGCGGAAAAACATAGACGACAAATTAGACAGTAGTTGACAAAAGCTTACAGAGAGTGGCAGGAGAATTTTCTATTGTGAAATACTTTTTTTTAAATGTAAATATAAATATTGTGATATTTTTTGATTGTTAATGCTTGTAACTTGTAATTGAATAATTTGTGTTTTTTGTACTAGACCCCTGAAGATGATCGAAATGTCGAAATATTGGGAAATAAAAAACAAGAAAATAATAAAATAGTATTTTTTGTTTTATTATTTGAAAAAAAAAAATCTGACATCAATCCGAACAAAAGACAAAACGCAATAAATATAAAATTTTAATTGTTTTAAACAATTATTTAATGCAAGGTTACCAATATGTTTATACTATATAATACTTCAAGTCAATTCAAAAAATAAAGATTGCTGCCTTAATAAAAAAACTGAAATATCCTAAAAATTGGGGGATAGTGGGGACATTGTCAGCTACAGCCGTTTGTTTGGTAGCATTTCCATCCTATTTTAATGTCAAAAGTATGAATTTTGAAAATCCATTATCTCTCACGTTCACAGTGCAAGATAACATAACTTCCAGATTCTACCAATTTTTCGGTAAAGGTAAAAAATGTACTAAAAAATCATTTTAATTTTGCGAGTTTATGCGGTCAGATGAATGTATACACCATATTCCATGACTCTAGCTGCGGTCATTTGGTTAGTACCATTTTTATCCCCTTTTTCCCAGTTTACCCCCTTAAAAGTATGACTTTTGAAAATCTCTTTATTTTACGTGTCTAGCTAATTGGAGGGATGTACACGCCACATTTCATCATTCTAGCTGTAGCCGTTTAGTTGGTAGCATTTTTCATCTTTCCGTTCTCATTGTATCCCTAGAAAAAACGAATTTGGAAAAACCTTTTTTTATTTTTCGTGTCTACGCAGTCAGAGGAATGTATACTACAAATTTCATGACTCTAGCTGCTGTCATCTGTTTAGTAATATTTGTAACCCCTTTTTCCATGTTAACACCAAAAGTACGAATTTCGAAAAATCCCTTCTATTTTACGTATCTACGCAATCAGACAAATGTATACACTGATTTTTATTATTGTTCAGTTGGTACAATTTTTATCCCTCTATTCCCATTTCTACCCAGAACAGTACGAATTTGAAAAAAAAACTTTATTTACGTGTCTAACTCAATTAGAGGAATATACAAACCGAATTTCGTGTTTCTAGCTGTTGTTCTTTGATAGGTACCAATTTTATCCCTTTATGTCCCATTTCACCCCCTACGAATAAGAATCGCTTAATGATGCACGTTTCAGCTAAATATAAGCAGACATATTGAAAAACATTCTGAAATACTTTAAATATTAGGCTGTCTTCAGTCCTTGTGAGGGAAAACATTTTCCCGTCCCTTTTCTCAATCCCAACCGATCTACTACTATAAGACGCATTTATGGAAAATTTGGACCTCACAGCTCCTTTCATTTAGGAAGCTAGCATGCTTTCAACAGATGGACGGACATGACTAGATCGTCTTAGAATTTATGACGAACA